>JAFLJL010000788.1:21466-26466 GCA_018398815.1 Conus ventricosus | reverse complement strand
TCCATCCTCCACTCCCCTTGTTCAAGCCCCTTTTCCATCTTTACCAAGCTGCTCTCCCTCCCCACCCTTCACACACACATGCACGCACACACGCGCGCACCCACGCACGCACGCACGCACGCACACGCACACACACACCACACACACACACTAGCACATGATACACGCACACACACAGAGGCAGTGAGTGAAATAGCAAGGAGAGAGAGAGAGAGAGAGAGAGAGAGATTACAAAATGGGAAAGTGGGGACGGACGGACACACACACGCGCGCGCGCGCAAACACACACACACAGAGGGACGCACGCACGCACGTACACACGCGCGCACGCGCGCGCGTACACACACACACACACACACACCGCGCGCGCACGCACGCATAACACACACACACACACACACACACACCGCGCGCACACACACACACACACACACACACACACACACACACACCGCGCGCGCACGCACGCATAACACACACACACACACACACACACACACACACACACACACACACCGCGCGCGCATAACACACACACACACACACACACACACACACACACACACACACACACACACCGCGCGCGCACGCACGCATAACACACACACACACACACACACACACACACACACACACACACACACACCGCGCGCGCACGCACGCATAACACACACACACACACACACACACACACACACACACACACACACACACACACACACACACCATCACGCAGGAGCGCACCCGCAACACTTCTTCCCCCGCTAACGAGGTAGCCGCATACCAGCGCCACACGAAAGGCGAGGTGCTTTTGACAGGCTGAGGTACCAACCGTCCATCACGCGCCCATCTCTGCTTTTAACCCCCCCCCCCCCCCCCCCCCCCCGACCCCCTCTCCTGGCTCGCCTCTTTCTGCGCTAGCACCCATGCCAGACAATGCCACTTCAAGGACGGGGAGTGGGAGGTGGGGGTGGGGGTAGGGGGGGGGGGGGGATGGGGCGAGGGACTTCCAGTCGTTTCGCCACATTAGTTACCATGTTTGTTTTTACGCTCGGTGGATCGCTGTCGATCTTGCTTGTAAACATTGACTTCTTCTTCAAGTAAGTGCATTTGGGCTACTTTTCTTTCTTGTTCGTTTCTTTATTAATTAACAAATAATTTCGTGTATCTATCTCTGTATTCATTTATCTAATCATCTACTCGTTTTTTTTGTGTGTGTGGTTTTTTTTGTGTGTTTTTTTTTACGTGTTTATCTATTAACCTATTTTATGCGTTTATTCACTTCTCTTTTTATGCAGACTGGAATGACCTCGTGAGAGAGAGGCACAGACAGAGTGAGAGAGAGGCACAGACAGACAGACAGACAGACAGACAGACAGACAGACAGACAGACAGAGAGAGAGAGTGGAGAGAGAGAGAGAGAAGGGTAGGGGCGGGAAAGAGTTTGCAGGTTGTTATAATGAAACATCTTATCTTGTTTTTCAAACTACAGACCCTGACAGACTGGGAGATTCACAAATGCAGTAGAGAAATGGCACGCTAATTAGTACCGAGAAGACCACGTCGATACAGCAAGCCACAACACCACCACCACCATCATCATCATCATCATTATAAATTATAACTGTCCATGGATTAGGAACGAGTCAACACTTCATGTACCACTCACAGTCAAACATGTTCTTTTAGAGTGTTGGGGCTTGCATGATGTGAGACATAAACACTAGACAGCAGACTCCATGAAAACCCTGTTCACAGATGTCCCCCCATGATGTGATCTTTGAATTTCTGAAAGAGATCAATATTTTTTTTTTAATCTAAGGTTTTACGGAAGAAAGATTTTTGACGAAATGTCCTCTGTGTGTGTGTGTGTGTGTGTTTTAGAAGGTGCATTTTAAAGGGTTCTGTGGACGAGGATTTTTTTTTCAATGACTTGTGAGTTGACTTCAATGCGCCTGATATGGCCCTTTGCGGTCGGCTGAGCTATAAACAACACTCTCTCTCTCACTCACTCACTCACTCTCTCTCTCTCTCTCTCTCTCTCTCTCTCTCTCTCTCTCCATTTCACTTACCTGGGCCCCATCATTAGCAATGAGTGATTCGAATCAGAAATCCTCTCGAGGGACGCAAATGCAATCATGAATTTTGTGCAGACTCAACTCTAGATACGGATGGACAATAATAATTATCTCCCCTGAAAAAAAATAGACCAGGATCTTCTTTCATGCACTCGTATCATTCACCCCATCCTCCAGCAAAGCTCGAGACACTGAGAAACTAAAGGAATGGAGATGGAGGAAGGGCGGGAAGGGATGGAAAGAAGAGGGTAAAGGTAAAAAGGGTGGGGGGGGGGGGGGGGGAGGGGGGGAGGAGGTTAAGAGAAAAGGGGGGGTGAGACGAGGAGAAGGGGATACGGTGGGTACAATGCATGAAAGACTTCGGGATAGGTTTCCGTCGCCGTGGTGGGAACAAAGACGCACAGAGGTGGGGATGACCAGATGAACAGAGGACCTGGTCCCTGTGTTTGAACAAGGCTGAACAAGGAGGCTGCGCAGAGAGGGTACCTTATTTCCGTTTCTTTCTTTCTTCTTTCTTAGTTTTTTTTTCCTTCTATCTAGCTACCTTTACTACTCATTTTTCCTGGTCTCTTCCCACCCCTGCCCTTCGTCCTTTGTATTCAACAATGTCCTTGTTGTCTCTTCTGCTCTGTATGTTCTTCATTCTCCCGTATCTGGTTTCTACCTCGTTATATATTGTCCTCTCTCTCTCTCTCTCTCTCTCTCTCTCTCTCTCTTCCTCTCTCTCTCTTTCTCTCTCTCTCCCCCTCTCTCTCTCTCTCTCTCTCTCCCCTCTCTTCTCTCTCTCTCTCTCTCTCTCTCTCTCTCTCTCTCTCTCCCCCCTCTCTCTCTCTCTCTCTCTCCCTCCCATGTGGAGTGTGAACGAAAGACAAAGACCGGGGACGGGGGCACAGATACGGTGACAGACACAAGAGTTTCTGTGTTACTCTGTGGCGTTTCAAACCAGTGAACATATACCCATAAAATCTCTGTAAAAGAAAGGATCGTTGTGGTATTATTCCAGAGGGTCAGAGACAGAGAATGAAGGGTCTGGAGGGACTGAGAGAGAGAGAGAGAGAGAGAGAGAGAGAGAGAGAGAGAGAGAGAGGAAGAGGGGAGAGAGAGAGAGACTTCAGATACGTTTTATGACAATGGCCTACATAACCTTTATACCGAAGGGGTGTTCATTAACATTTGCAGCGCCACAAAAAAAAAATAATAAATAAAATGCCAAGAAAAATATATTGTAACTGATCACGTAAATGTTCATGTTAGGGCTCGCAGCCACGTAGAAGGAAAGAAAATAATGACGTACTTTTTCATCACCTAAAATGATTATGTAACTTTAAAAGCAACAACATGATCATATACACAAGTGCCTCACACAGGCACATTACATTTAACTGTTATAAACCATTTTCGCACGGTCACATCAATCATCACCATCCGTTTCACCATTATATTATTCATAATAGTCAAGAGAACGAACACATTTTTTTTTTAGAAACTGTCATCACGCTTGAGGAAGAAACTTGGGGGGGGGGGGGGGGGGGAAGCACCTCAAACAATTGGTAGTTCTTACCGAGCGTTTCTTTTTCCTAAACTTAGATGCAGACAGGACAGAGAGAGAGAGAGAGAGAGGGAGGGAGGGAGGGAGAGAGAGAGAGAGGAGGTAAGGAAGAGAGAGGGGTGGTGGTGGTGGTGGGGTGGTGGTGGAGACCACACGATGAGGATCCCAGGAGGACGCAGACAGCAGTCCATCATTATCACTATTGTGTCAAAAAGCCAGAGGACAGACGAAGGGCCTCTTGGGAGGAAGACTCACGGCCACAGTGGCTGCATATGCTGTTACGATAATTTCTTTCTCTCCCCACCTCCACCCCTCCACCCCACTTCTCACCGATCCTTCCTGCCCCTCTCTCGACCTTTTTTTCTTTCTTCTTCTTCCTCTATCCCTTTCATCGTTTATTTGTAAGCGCGCGCGTGTGTGTGTATCAGAAACACGGAGAGAGAGACAGACAGACAGACAGAGATGAGACAGACACAGAGAGACTTACATGTGAATGCGTGCATGTGTATCAGAAACACGGGGGGAGAGGAGAGAGAGAGAAGAGAGAGAGAGAGAAGTAGAGAGGAGAGAGAGAGAGAGAGAGAGAGAGAGAGAGAGAGAGAGAGACAGACAGACTGACAGACAGAGAGACGTAAACAGACAGACAGAGAGAGAGAGAGAGAGACAGACAGACAGAGAAAGACAGAGAGACAGAGACACAGAGAGATAGAGAGCCGTCTAGAACATTGCCGTGTCCATATGTTTTCCATTCCTGTTGGATTCTTGTGCAATCTCCCACCTGACGTTAAGGAATGTGCACCGTCACAGACTCTCCTCGTATCAGCGGCCACTGAACCCGCCCATAAGCCACCAGAAATCATAAGCATGCACGGGCAGTCGCTGCTGTAGACAAGCGCTGTCACCTTTCCACGAGAAACTTTCCCCATTCTCAGTTTTCAGATGGAGTCATGGCATCCATCCTTGGATACCGTTCCGTTATGTCATTGCCGTAGTATGTGGTATAAAATGTTTTTAATTTTTTATTATTAACGGGCAAACAATATGAAACCATACATTTTACTCTTACTTTACCTTACTTCTACCTTTAATAGACTAACAAGTATAAGCGCCCTTGACACACTCACAAAATATAAGTTCTGACAATAAAGGAATACTGCGCGGTCGTTGCTAGTCTGTGACGAAGCTGCGCGACCTACTCAAATGGAAAAAAAAAATTTCGTCCCAAAATTCACTTTGATTTCAGTTTTCTTGTAAAACAAATCGAGCTCGCTCCACGTTCCATGTTCTGCTCAGTATTCAAAGGGCCACAACTGTCCGACAGCACGTCTCTTCTGCAAACGGCTTGCTTACTTGTGTTTCTTTATATGCCTGCG
>JAFLJL010000788.1:0-15000 GCA_018398815.1 Conus ventricosus | reverse complement strand
CAGGGTCAGTAGCACCAAAAAGTGTAGTGGTTATGGGTGTTTAGAACGTTACCGTCAATCACTTGATTTTTTTGGTCTTTTTGTTGTTGTGATTTGTCAATGTTTCCTTAAAAAATCCCAAGCACGAAGGAAATTTTAGTATATTATGGTATTAACCGCCAATATATCGTAAATGTCAGTTTGAGCACGATACCTAGGGCTTGTTGTTGCTCATTGCCCTGTCAATAAGAAAGGAATTCTGTTCATTTGTTTCTGAAATAAAGTTATTTAAACCAATCACTTTGATTGCAACATGCCACATTAAAATAGCCAATAAGACAAACTTTGTCTATTTTTTTTTTGTTGTTGTGTATTGGCTGTGTCAGTTTCAAACGGTTGTTCGTAATCCATGTATATGTTCAGAAAGTCTGTCAATATCGATCGAAGGATGATGAAGTCAAAAGGATGATCGAACATAAGACGATGTTTAGGAGGAAAACGAGGAATGAGAGACGGAAAACGATCAGATTCCCTCACTTTGAACTCCCTCTTACTCACTACCCAGCAATATGAGGGAAATAGTGTGAAGCAAGTATAATGCTTAGAAAAAAAAAGAGAAAGAAGAAAGAAATGTGCAAGTTGTCACGTGCGACTGTAGTTCATACAAAAAAATGGATCGTAATTGTTCTTTCTCGCGCGCTACGGCAATCCATAAAATAGAGACGAGAGAAGTTAGAGTGAGAGACAGAGAAGTTAATGAGAGACAAGAAGGAATGAACCTCTCTCTTGTCTGTCTGCTTCTGTCTGTCTGTCTCTCTCTCTCTCTCTCTCTCTCTCTCTCTCTCCTCTCCTCTCTCTTGTACCTGTCTGTCTCTCTTCTGTCTGTCTGTCTCTGTCTGTCTGTCTGTCAGTCTGTCTCTGTCTCTCTCTCCATAGTTTTTTTTTCTGTCCCAACCTCTGCGTCACCTCAGAGGCAGTGCACCCACACCGCTCATTCCGACAACCTGTCCACAGCCACAGCCCGGTCGACCCCGCCGCAGCCCCAGCACCGGCAATCCACAGGGAGCAGTCAATGTTAAGTCGTCAAGAGGCAACCCACCGGAGGAGACACTGCACTGCTGCCGAGTCACTTCTGTGGTGTTCAGTGGCGCCTCATCTAACATACGCAGGACACCATCTACTAAGCCCCCTGCTGACGACAATAATTGCTTAGTCGCGGAGCAGGCGTGAGTGAACTCTCCCTCCGGAGGGCGCCACCACGTCCGTCCAACGACAGCCCCCATGGACTCGCCGATACCGGTGACCCCACGGAACCAAGCCAAGGCCACAGACGTGGAGAGGACATGGAAATTGAGGTCACCATGAGAGCAGGGCATGAAGGGCCACAGAACTTGGGACTTTTTTATGCTGATCGATGAGAATGAGGATGATTAAGATGATGCTGCGGATTTCCATTTCGGTCTGAGACTACATGACAGGGCTGTACTCTACGCTTCCTTTCATAATATATCCTGGCGTCAACCAGGCCCGAGAGATACAGGCACCTGCAGTGTTGGTCAGGAAACTTGAGGAACACTCTCAGAAACGCATCCATTAAGTGGATGAAACTCGACTGTGTGGTCCCAGTCTTCCCAACTGAGTCCGCAGCAAACTCAACTCTGGGTAGGAGCCGGTCGGGGCAGAAAAACCCACATGACTCTGATGGGATTCGAACCCACGACCTCCCAGCCGGAGTCCGCGACGCTAACCACTTCGCCACGGCGGCTGGTCTCTCTCCATAGTTTTTCCCCACTCTTTGTTTTTTCCATCCTCTTCTTAACTCACTCATATCACTATCACCCCCACCTCTTCCCTCCCGCTCTCCCTCCTGTCATTCCTGTGCTGTTGTCTTGGACCAGCGGAAAGACGAGGCCGACACTGCACTGGATTAGAGGAGAGGCGAGGCCAGGCGTCATCCATGACTTATTCATGACCGCCACTGTCCGTCATGACGCCTCAAGGCCCTCTGTCGCCGCTGTATTGAATTACCGGCCAATGCCGGGCCTGGGCACACGTCGCCCGTCCCCAGGGCGGGCTGTCGGGGAGTGTGAAGAGAGCTTTAGGGTCGTGTATAATACACACCGTGCGAAAGCGTAAGGCTTTCTTCTTGGCGTTGGAATCGATAGAAGCGTGTGTCACGAGTACAAAAGATACCTCAGTAATCCTGAAAGTCTTAGGTCGGAAACCTGTCCTTAAGGAATGGAACGCGCTCAGAAAGTAAAGGCCCAGTGTTGCGCATTAATTTTCTTTTTTTCCTGCTTTACTTTCCAGATTGATTCTCTCACTGGCGTTTTTCATACGTCGGTGATTTCGGCCATCCTGTACATAGCCATACAACCGTACAAAGTTTTGTCCCGTCGCACATCTCCAGCATCGGCAGTCCACACAAAGGAGCAATCAGTATTAGCTCGTATTGAGGCAACCCACTGGAGGAGACGCTTCACGAGTCATTTCGGTAATGTGGCTGATGCATCTCCTGATCCAGCATGTGTAGGACACAACACAGCAAGCCTCCAGCGGACGACAGTCATTGCTTTGAGGCGGACTTAATGTGGGGGCGCCTTCCCTCTCCAGGGTGCCCTCGTGAACTTGCCAGCGCTGTCGACTTGGACATGATCTCACCCAGGGCATGATCGTGGAGATGATAGTGAAACTGAAGTCACCACGAGAGAGCAGGGGATGAAGGGCGCAAAAGGAGAGCGGGGTGGTGGGTGTTTATTATCTTTCCCTCCCTCCCTCCCTCCTCCCCCCCTCTCTCTATTGTCTTTTTTTCTGGGTTAAAAGTCTCAATGATGATCACTATGGTTTAGAATGTTATGGATGATTGGTCTGGCGATGCCTTCTGGTCTGAAATTGTATGACAGGGGTACACTGCGCTTCCTTCAGTCATAAATCCTAGCATCCACCAGACCCGGGAGGTACAGACACGCCGCGCTGTCTTTAGTTTGATGGCGTAGTCACTCGCTCTGCTCCGACCACAACACGTGTGTTTACTTGTTTTATGTGCTACAAAGCAGGTGATGTCTTCGGTCTTGTCTGTTTGTGTAATCTGTATCCAGGTGATAACACAAAAAACCCCTGCCGAACTGTTTGTATTTTAAACTAAACTCGATGGGAAAATGGCAGGTGCGTCACGAGCGAATCCATAAAGTTTTGGCAGATTCGTGGTGCCTACCTGGATCAAATAACGGATCCTGAATCATTCAGCAAGTGTAATACATACACGGGGAGTAACTCTTCCAGTTCTCCCAACTAGCACCAACAATTACTTACCCTGTTTTTGTATTTTTATTGATTTATTTATATATTTTGTGTGTGTGTGGTGGCGGAGGTTTCCATTCTCCCCGAGTGCCCTTCTATTATTTTTTTTTCCTTCTTTAGGCCAGTGGGTCAGGTAAGGACGTAGCAAGCGTGTAAAGCTGATTGTTCTTCCTTTGTAGCGCGGTCCATTCTTCGCTTATTTAACAAGTGAAGGCACTGATTATTCAGCTGTTGTGACCACACTGGAAAGAAGTAACCAGCTAGAACGAGACGCTTTTGTAGCTCAATTTTTCTTAGGCAGTGAATGAACAGCTGTTAAGTGGTTCGCCTGGGAAAGGTGTTTGTGATGGATGCAGACGGGATGTGACCATCGGATGAATGGTTTGTGCCTGACATACTCGCTTGTACTGGCGCACACACTACAGAAAGAACAGTTCGTTCGCTTTGTGAGACACGACAAACACTAGAATATATAACGTTCGCGCACGCGCGCACACACAGCACGCGCGCGCGCGCACACACACACACACACACACACACAACCAGCGCGCGCGCGCGTGCCCGCGTGCACGCACGCACACACATGCATACACACACAAACAAATATACCTTCTTCTCCAGTCTCATACACAGGTAGAAAACAGAAAGAAGAGGTAGAGAAAAACGGAGAAGAGATAAAGAAAAGTAGGAAAATGTAGGAAAAGGTTGATAATGGAAGGAAAACGTTGAGAAAAGGTGCCGAAAAGCAAATAATTCTACGAAAAGAGAGAGAAAAGTCCGGACAGGGTAGACAAAGCAGGGAACGGTAGTGAACAGTAGAAACAGGTAGGGCAATGTTAATAAGAAAAAACAATGTGAAGGAAAATTGTCATAAATGAGCAAAAATAACAACAACAAAAAAATGTTAGTTACAGGTAAAGAAATCGGGAACAGAACAAGAAAAGTGGGATAAAGTAGAAAATGGTAGGGAGCGGCCGAGTCTGTCTGAACTTGGCCTTCATAAGGCCTTCACACCTGAAGTGAGCCACCCTAACCTGTCAGCCCACAGGTGGTGGTAGCTAGTTAATTACAGCAGGTTAAGGGCGTCCGGTGTAATTGGCTGTGGGTCGTTATCAGCGCGGACATGTGGCTCATTTCTCTCTGCTGGCCCAGGTAGAGATAGCGCTGTACCTGCACTCGGGGACCGCTTGGCTAAGTGGACACGGCAAGTGTTCTTTCCATCCGAGCTCCTGGGTTCGATTCACGCTTAAGGCTCCCAGGGTAGACATTTTCTCTTTGGATTCAGTGTCTATTCAGAGTCCAGTGGGATGGGAGTTTAATAAAAACCGATATCTGGTGTGTGTGGATTTATGAGTAAAACATGAATATAAACTGCAACGACAACAAAAGTGACACGCATGAAAAATGACATTTTGTCCCTTAGGAAAGAGTAGATTATCGCCTGTCGTTGGGATACGTATCTGCGCGCGCGCGCGCAAACACACACACACACACACACACACACACACACACACACACACACACACACACACACAAGTCTACTGGCATACCTCTCTCTCTATCAACTTGCCTTCTCTTCTCTTTCCACCTGTTTCTCTCTCCTTCGTCCCCCGTCCTTCTTTTTCTCTCCTTCATCTCTAACCTTTGTATCTCTGTCCCCCTCTCTCTCTGTCTCCTCCCCCCACTCTCTATCTTCTCCTTTCCATTCCACATATTATTCCAATTATCATTATTTCGTTGCATATAGGCCTGTGGCTCAATTTAGTACGAAGAAACGACTTTAAAATTTCTCTTTTTCTTGTTCCTAACTCTGTCCCTCGACTTCCTTTTCTACTGGGCATAAACATATTTGTGCCAGCTAATATGATCATCTTATCTTCTTTAATTATTTTTTTCTTTATATATATATATATATATATATATATATATAATATATATATATATATATATATATATATTATATATATATATTAAACTCAAGGAGTGAGAAACCAAGGGAAAGCCTGGCGCTCTTGGCTCAGCTGGTTTTTACTTGCCATATGATGAAAGGAATTCTTAGACGAGGCAGGGAACAGTAAACAGTAAATGATAAACAAGGAGGGTAACTCTTGCTCCCACGATGAAATAATTACAGGCCCGTTACTCCAAACGAATGCTGCTTACAACACCCAGTCACCTAGCGGAAATGACAACACAGAGCACACAGAACAAACAAGGAGACATCCCCATAAGACGTCGATAGTTTATTTACCATGTCAACTGCTTTTGTTGTTCCTTTCTCTTTCATGATATACAGGTTATCTTTCTGACCTGTTCATGATGTGATGTTTTACACTGTGTGAGTTCCAACAGCCCCGGAAAGGCTTTGTGTGAGTGAACAGCTTGGTTATAATGAAAATGTAACCCCCACATTGTCTGTACAACTCTTCTCCATCCACTCTGTTCTTACTGTTGTTTCTCCCCCCCCCCCTCTCTCTCTCTCTCTGCCTGCCCTCTCTAATCTTAGTACCACAAATTATCATACCCCAGGCTCTCTGACCACCAGCCTGCTGGTCACTGCTGGAAATCCTCAGCGGTCGGACACCGGATGGAAAATGACCGTTGCACCGTCGGGAGAATGTCCAGAAATAACTGGTCACCTCTTCACCCCTGTGACGGTATGTGTACAGGCTGTAGTTGCACAGTTGTAAGGCACCGACAGTTTCAGACTGCTAACAGCCCTGAGATTGGCACGTGGGAGAAAACAGACAAAATAAAGAAAGGAACAAAAATCAAGCAACCAACCAACCAAATAAACAAACAAACGAACAAACATTTGGTGAGTAGAAATAAAAGTTCACACGCGTAAAGGAGGACATGAAGCGATCACACAACTACCCGCTCATCACAACAGGATGATGGTCTCTCGCGGCTTTTCCCATCCGGTTGTCACTACTTTACGGCATGTCGTAACACTGTTTCCGGCACCTTTGGCCTTCGAAATGTGTGTGTGTGTGTGTGTGTGTGTGTGTGTGTGTGTGTTGATTTTTATATTTAAACCGTTTTATTTTTAATTTATTTGGTGTTACAGTTGTGGATGGTGATAGGAAAGTGCTTTTCCTTATTCCTTCCGCCTTTCGAAAACACCGTCTCTGATTGTGTGGCTAGTGTTTTCATATTTATTGGCACGTAATTTGGGGCTGGAGGTGTGTGGGTGCGGATGACGACTTTAATTAAATGTTGATCTCGCCATCAACTGTTTCAAACGCTAGCCAAAAGGTAGTAAGTTGTTTTAAAAAAGAAACAAATCACGATTTTCAGACTTGTGCCAACAACAACATAGCAACCGTTGGTATTCACGCGTTGGTCCTAAGGCGGCCTGTCTGTAGTGTACACAGCAGTTTTAACCGTACCCTCGTGAACAGACCAAGCGTAGTGCAGGTATTTGTGGACCAAGTCTGACAGCCGACACAGGGTCGTTAGCATCCCCTGCGTGTTAACGCTGGACCAGACTGCAGGCATGAAAGATGACCGCGGGGGGCAAGTGTCCAGCACTGGTCTGGTGTTTGTCAGCGTGCCCTGCCTAACCTGCACTGACTGACCAGTCAATGACCACTGGCTGGACCCCCTGCTGTGGCCTGTCTCTCCTGCTGGCAAGTTATGTGTTCCGTCACGGTGCGGACGCGCGCGCACAGGCACGCACGCACAGGCACGCACGCACGCACGCACGCACGCACGCACGCACGCGCGCGCGCGCGCACACACACACACACACAACACACACACACACACACACACACACACACACACACACACAGAAACATACACACAAGCATGCACGCACGCGAGCGCGGACGCACGCACGCACGCGCATAGACACACACACACACACACACACACACACACACACACACACACACACAGAGGCGCGCACGCACGCACGCACGCACGCACGCACGCACGCACGCACGCACGCACGCACGCACGCGCACGCACGCACGCACACACACACACCACACACACACACAACACACACACACACACACACACACACACATATATCCATACGCACGCACCTACACACAGACGCAGGCATATGCGTATGTACACACAGCAAGTGCTCGCACACACTCACATGCCTGCCCCCCCGACACACACACACACACACACACAACACAGTGCAGACACACACAGTACAGACACACACACACACACACACACACACACACACACACACACACACACACACACACACACACACACACACACTCTGTCACCAACAGACAGAATCGGATAAATCACCGCACCCCTCCACAAATAACCGACCAAACATGCAGATAACGACTGACAACGCAGGACAGTTTTAGTACAACACTCAGCGCGTGATTTGCGCGTGGGTGTCTACTTCTTCACCAACGATCCACTGACGAACGACCACAAGACGGACAAACCTGTCGTAACTGATAAAGCTGGGATGTGGGGGAGGAGCTGACCCAGTCTCCCCCCCCCCCCCCCCCCTCCCGTTCCCAACCCACCCACCATCCCTTCCCCACACTGTAGTGCTGTGCCATGTGGGCAAGGGACTTTACCCTTCATAATCAAGCCACCCCCCCCCCCCCCCACACACACACACGTTTACACCAGTCCAGAAGTGTGGAGGATAACAGCAATGGACAACTGACCATCGCAATGAACTCTAAGTACATGGAGTGTTGAAAGCTTGTGTAAGTGGCAGTGTTGAACTCTAAGTACAGTGGAGTGTTGAACGCTTGTGTAAGTGGCAGTGTTGAACTCTAAGTACAGTGGAGTGTTGAACGCTTGTGTAAGTGGCAGTGTTGGAACTCTAAGTACAGTGGAGTGTTGAACGCTTGTGTTAGTGGCAGTGTTGAACTCTAAGTACAGTGGAGTGTTGAACGCTTGTGTAAGTGGGAGTGTTGAAAAGCATGAAAAAAGCATCAAGCGTTGTGTGCCCAGAAGAGTGTGTTTGGTCGACGTGTGATGTACCGTGCTCATTGTTATGAGTTCAGACAACTTTAACAGACCTTTTCATCGAAGAAGATTGAATCCAAGCTACTAAGACTGAACATCGAACCGTGTATTTGTATGTCGTTTCAAAGGTAAGACAACATTTCTTTGTAATCAAAGCACAAAATGCGGTGAATTACTTACTACATCAGTGTTACAATTTCTACTTTTTTTTTAACAATAAAATAACCGACAAGGACGTCCTTTTTCTATTTCAGGCATGGGGGTACAGCAAAATTCTTCGTTTTTTTTCTCTCTCTCCCTCGAATACTGATGGTTACAGAGTTGGGGGGGGGGGGGGGGGGGGGGGAACCACAAAACGGTCTACAATCAGGTGACCATTCTATCTTGGTGGGGGGAGGAGAACCGGTGGGGCGCATCCTGCGCCGAGCTATGAGAAGATAAGGTGCTCGTTCTTCGTTTTCATTGTCTGAGTGTGTTTCTCTTGCCTAAGATGACCTAAGAGACCGAAAGCGTCGTGTTTTGGTCTGGTGATTTCGTTTGCGCCCTGTTGTTTGGCGGACTCATTAATAATAAGTTTTTTTAAATGTGATTTCCTAATAACCAGTGCCCGTCACTATTTTTGGCATATTGGAATACACGTTAAAGAAACTGAACAGATTATACGCTGTCGAAGCCTTTCTAAAACATTTTTTTTTCAATGTTTGTTGATATCACTGTTTTCTCTCTCTCTCCTCTCTCTCTCTCTCTCTCTCTCTCTCTCTCTCTCTCTCTCTCTCTCTCTCTCTTCTCTGTGGTGTGTGTGTGCGTGCGTGCGTGCGTGCGCGCGCGCGCGCGGCGCGCGAGCGTGCGTGCGTGCGTGCGTGCGTGTGTGTGTGTGTGGGTGTTGGGCCTACCTGATTGACCAAAAATCCTACACACAAACTTCTTTAAGATTGCTAAGAGAAGCGGTCAGAGAAAAAAAAAGAGCAGTCATCCTTCCGTCCGTAGTGATGCTCACCATCGCCAATTTTTGTTCCCCCCACTTACTGGTTCAGTGAGTGACAAAGTACAACCCCGGACCCTGCACTGAGGTTGGCTGGGGCAGTAGTGGGACTGTCCCCTCCACACGGCTTCCGGGTTCACCTGTGAGAAAGGAGTGGCCAGAAGTACGGCACACAACCACGTCAAAAAGCAAACAAACCGCATAGGCTGGTTTCTTCAGTTTCCAAGAGGGAGAACGACCAGATCATAATCCCCTCCAAGAAGATGGGTGGGGTGGGGAGCAAGGAACATCATTGGTATCACCGCTATTGTTTTCTTTAGTATTGCAGCTTTTAGTGTCATTTTCATAGGGAAAGAAAAGTTACCATAGCGTGTGAAACAAGGAATAGCGTGAACAAGGAACATCGGTTTTTGGTATCGCAGTTATTAATACATTTGGTTTTCCATACTTTTTACCAACCTTTTTCTCTATCATTTCTTTAAGAAAAAGAAAAAGAGTTCTCATCGTGCAGGGGCGAAAAAGAAAAAACAGCGATAACAGGGAAATAAGTGAGTTATCGCTGTTTTGCCTGTCTCCACGACAATGTATAGTGTTACAGGCAATCCGTGAAGTTAGGAGAAATTCGCGTATTTCCTGATTCAATTAGGAAATTCCAATGTAAATGTCCTTAACAGCTTAGGAAATACATGAATTCCTAAAATAGCTAGGAAATTTCACGTATTTCCTAAAATAAAAACGCCAACAAATACAAATGGAATTCCTAATCTATAAATACACCCAATAAACGGACAGACGATGCACGACAGAGATAGAGAAGAGAGAGAGAGAGAGAAGAGAGAGAGAAGAGAGAGAGAGAGCGAGAGAAATTATCCTTATTGTTTTTTAATAAAACGTAGAAAACAGTTTAAAAGATGCATTTATTCACAAAATATACAAAAGTAAAAGCGCAGTAAAATGTGCACCACCTTGTTTCAGGCACAATGAAATCTGCGATGTGTCAGCATTTTTGTTTTTTCACTGTGAGAGACTTCCCATGGCACCTGCTGTTGCATTTTAGTTTTATTTTTGAAACATTTGCATTTGATTTTGTTGCACATTTCCTTCCCATTCACACCAAACAGTTGCACTTATTAAAGCCCTGACCTCCCCCAAGAGATTCGCTTATAACTGCTTCGACGGAGTGGAGAGAAGCTTTGGTGAGATCACAAATCTTCACTTAGAAAGTGGTTCTTGGACAGACGTCAAACTGATTCCTGGAGTATCTGCCCTTCAGAACACCTGTCTAACCCAAGCTTGTACATGTCCATTTTCATTTCTGTCCAAGACAATGGCAATGATGTTACAGATCCCCTCTACGCGATCCATCAACGATTGGAATCAGACGCCTGTCACATTTGTTTTGCTAAAATCAGATTTGCCTGCTTCTTCTCATGAGCATTCGCTCCGCTTTGGTTCGTCGTTGCTTGCTGAGGTTCTCTTGCGCGGCTCCCGTATTTTATCTTAAATGACTGTCTAACCGACACACCTGGTACTTCCTCAATTGACACACCAGAGGGTCCCCCAACTGACACACCTGGTACACCTTCAACAGACACAACTGGGTGGCATACTGACACACCTGTACTTCCTCAACAGACACAACTGGTGCAAACTGAACCCAAAGCCTGTACGCCCTCAACGAACACAACTGGTTCAACTGACACACCTGAGTACTCCCTCAATGACACTACTGGTCAACTAGAACACCAACCTGGTACGTTCCCTCAACTGATACACCTGGTACTTGCCCTCAACCTGTACACCTGGTGCAAACTTACACACCTGGTACTCCCTCAACTGACAGACCTGGTGGCAATTGACACAACTGGTGCTCTCTCACTGCAGAAAATCAGTGTGTGTGAACTGTCCCATAGACGTCTGATCTGAAGGAAGCGGCACCTTAAATGTATACAAATGTCCTACATTTGATGTTGCATGATCAGAGCAGGGAAACAATATCCAGTTCCAATAAAAATAAGACACTGTCCACGAACTGAAGAAGCATGAAGGGTCGCCTGCTCTGGTTCTGCATTGTGCTCGAGTACGAACTAGTTGCTGTAGTTGTTTCAACTCTCCCAACTCTTCCTCTGTCTTATTCATTTGCACGATTTCATCAGGAGGTGGGGTATACAGAAGACCAACATTGACGACGACACCGAACATTGCTTTGAAGGGAGTGTGCCCGATGCCTGCATGGTGGCTCGAGTTCTTCATGAACTTGAACAAATTTCAGACCCCAAACTCCATTCTTTGTCCTGTTGTCATTCATCCACGCCACAAGCATGTCTTTGATGGTCTCCGTTTACTCGCTCAATCGACCTCCATGTGATTGTGGGGATCTGGTTTTTCCGCCGTGGAACTAATTTCAAAGTTTGGCCAAATTTTGCCAACGTCTGAGATAACTTTTAGCTAAATTCTGAACCATTTTTCGACTGAAGGATGGCTGGAGCTCAAAAAGTCAGAAAAAATATAGACAAGCTGGTGTGCAACATCAGCAGCTTCTTTTGACATGAGTGGACGGACTAAGCAGTACATATTTTGAAAAGTGATCTGATAACTAAAATCCATTTGAAGTCACCCACTAGGAAGAGACTGGCATGTCAATGAGATCTACCTGGCAGTCCGGACAATACTATCAGCTGTCAGAATGGGAGTTCACAACCACGGGCCCACTCACTTTTGGTCGTTTGTGCTTTCTTGACACTCTTCACAGTATTTATTTGTAGAGCCCCACAGCTTCTTTTGGAGATGTTGGCATATTTTCTGCCTATGTCCTCAGCAATCTGATCTCGGCCGCATGTCCATAGCCCAGTGGGCTCGATTAATATATCAAACATGTCCTCTACAACAGCGAATGTACAGAGGCGTTGTTGTGTGATCACCTCGCTTTCTGATGAGCTTCTCCAAGTCTCCACAATGCATGACCTCATACCTGGACAGGGACATAGCATGGGACATGGAAATACTCTGTTGTCAGTTGAGATCGGGTGGCGGGTGGGAATACATCAAAAAATTGAGAGAGAGAGAGAGAGAGAGAGGATGAGAAATAGAGAAAGAGATAGAGAGAGAGAGGCGCTAACTTACAAAAAGTTATAAAAAAAAAAAACCATTGTGCGAAGAAATAATTGGTAAGCAGGCCAACCTAGCTCACATTTGCTCAACATGAATTGTCAACTAGCAAGTAGGTTCCGGTTTCATATTCATGATCTCATCAAAACGAATGCCGCAACCGCGATCGGCTGAGAGATATGAATGCATTTTTATTCGAATGGTGGACGTTCGCTTTCAAATGTGAAAATGATGGGTCAGGATACATTCTACAGAAAAGTCGGTGATGGAAAGTAGGCCTACACTGTGTGTGTGCGTGGTGTGGTGAGAGAGAGAGAGATAGAAAGAAAGAGAGAGAGGCGCTACCTTTCAATATAAAGAGGAGATAGAATAACTTGCTTTTGATCTCAAGATAGTAGTCTCGACGAGATTTTCCAGAAGTTGTGGCGTACTCTTTATTCACTTCCTGTATGATGTCTCCATAAATTCCTCCCGTGTTACAGGTATGTGGTATCTATTTCTGCCCTTAAATTCCTTAAAAAGTGTTCCCGAGATTCCATTTTGTACAGGCCCCCACTCTACAGAATTTACAAAAATTTGAATGCGAACACCACGCAATTCTCTGCCTCACACAAGGAACACAACACATTTCACTCACTTGTGAACACTTGTTCAGCTTCCTGGCTGATCCTCAGAACTGGGTGTATTTATAGATTAGGAAATCCAAGTAATTGTTGGCGTTTTATTTTAGGAAACACGTGAATTTTCCTAACAATTTTAGGAACTTCATGTATTTCCTAAGCGATAAGGAATTACATGAATTTCCTAAATGAATCAGAAATACGCATTTCCTAACTTTCACGGATGCCTGTAAACCATATATAGCGCAACAGGATCACACTGTATGACTGCTCCTGAAGCCGGAAAATGGAAGTCGTGTGCAAACTGGGGAAATAGTTGTCTTCTGTGGATATCAGCAAGAGGAGCTGTTTCTCAAACTGTCGTTGTTTGTCTGATTGATTGTCTGATTTCTTTGAGGAGGAAGGAGGGGGGGGCGGGAGGGGAGGAATCACGCATGCCTACGGACAGACAGACGATGGACGGAAAACAGAACACACAGAGAGACACAGACAGACATACATATATGTAAGTATGTATATATACATACACGATCCATAAATATAAACATACATACACATACATACGTATATCTACACAGACACACCACACACACACACACACACACACACACACACACACCAATACAAACACGCCCCCCCCCCCTCCCCCCCCCCTCCCCACACACACACACCAAAACAAAACAAATCAATAACTAGTCACACTCGTGATCCATCGATGGTAGTGATTTTCCTATTATCGCTGTTTTCTCACAGGGCAAGAACTGTGTACCTCGGGCAAAAACAGGGAAGACATCTTTTATCGGCTTATTACGCTACTGTGGTTCCACAGGAAAAGGTTTGGGGATTTGCCCTTCACAGTGGCTGAGTCCTGAGAATGTTGCCATCGTGAGGGTGTTTCCTGGCTCACTCTTCATCAACTACAGGATGACGTGTAGAGAGAGACGTTGTTGTTGTTGTTGTTGTTGTTGTCGTGTGTGTGTTGTAGTGTGTTGTGTGTGTGTGTTGTGTGTGTGTGTGTGTGTGTGGTGTGTGTGTGTGTGTGTGTGTGTGCGTGTGTGTGTGCGTGTGTGTGTGTGTGTGTGTGTGTGTGTGTGTGTGTGTGTGGTGTGTGTGTGTGTTTTGTGTGTGTGTGTGTGTGTGTTGTGTGTGTGTTGTGTGTGTTGTGCGTGCGTGCATGCGCACGCGCGCGTGTGTTTGTGTGTGTGTGTGTGTTTCTCCATCTGTCCCCTGTCTCTATGTGCCTGTCTGTTTCTCTTTCTCTCTATCTCTGTCTGTGTGTCTGTCTGTCTGTCTCTCCCTTTACCTCTCCCCCGCCCTCCCTCCATCCCCCCCCCCCCCCTGTCTCTCTATGTCTACGTCTTGATATCGTTCTGTCTCTGTCAGTGTCCCTGAGTGTACTGTGTAAATCAACAGGTTTGGTAAACGACTGGACGTATTCATTGTGCTAGAGTACAAGCTTGACCGCTTGATGCCCTGTATCAGCCAAAAGGGAAAAGCAACTAACAAACACTTGCATAAGGAAAAAACAAAACGAAACAAACCGGAGACCAGCCCAGGCGCATGCTTATGCGAGCACTCACTGAGCACATCAAATGTACACAGATTTTAATCCTTCAAAACGGATTCGTCAGTTATGCTGTGGTACGTCAGTTCTGAGAAGGAAAGAGAGAGAGAGAGAGAGAGAGAGAGAGAGAGAGAGAGGAAGGAGAGAGAGAGAGAGAGAGAGAGAGAGAGAGAGAGAGAGACAGACAGACAGACAGAGAAACAGACATACAAGGAGAACGCGCGCGCGCGCGCGCACGCACGCACGCACGCACGCACGCACGCGCGCGCGCGTGCACAGACACACGCAAAGACACAGAAAGACAGACCACACACACACACACACACACCACACACACACACACACACACACACACACACACACACACAGAGGAGGAGAGGGACCAGAGAGAGCGAGTTGAGAAAGGGGGGGTGGGGGAATTCCCACACACACACACAAACACCACACCCCAAAACACACCCCACACACCAAAAAAACAC
>JAFLJL010000787.1:0-45000 GCA_018398815.1 Conus ventricosus | reverse complement strand
TTCCAGCAACTTACAGAGCAGCTTGGTGTTGCAATGACTGCAGAAATATTGAATTATAAACAAAGCTTGCTCTTATGTCTTAGATTGACGAAATAGGGGGAAATAAGCATTCATATCTGCAGTGGTAGATGATTCTGCCTAACTAACAGTATGTGTGAGTGGGTGAATGGAGAAAAATAAAATAAATGCTTCTAAAATGGCCTTCAGCAAGCTTATAGTCTCCAAGGGGGAGAGACATCCTCCAATAGGGAGGGAAACCACTAACATATAACTCCTGGTCATATACCGATATTTCGAAACCTTGTTGTTTTCCTCAGTGAGCGGAAAGTGGTAATTTGACTCCTCTGCCTTTTCAGTTTTAAGAAGAATTCACACAGAAAAGGCTGGTGTGCAATACCGTAGTATATTTGTTGAGTTTTCAAAAAACCAACCAAAGGTGCCACCTAGAAGAGAAAAGAAAATCAAAAGAGCAAAACAAGCTACATTTTCTTGTGAAAAGTAAAAAAATAAAACGATATCCTCTTAAGACAAAAATGCTGGGTCAGTTCTTGGAATGAATCCGCAAGGGAAAATAAAAACTATATAATAAGTATATTATACTACGTTCCATCACTTAATACAGCTTGTGTTGCAATGATAAGAATATATGAATTATATAAAACTTTCTATATTTTAGATTGAAATAGGGAATCTAAGTGTGAATTTAGTTAGTTGATTTGCTACTACATATTTTGAGTCATGACTGGAGTAAAAAAAAGTAAATTTAGGAAAATAACACCCTCTTCGATTCTTTGGTCTCTTCAGGGAAGACACAATAGGAGGAGACACTAAACAAAACCGAACATTTTCTCTCAAACTGCACGAAAATGGATGTGGAATGGAAACGAGCAGCTGGGCGGGAAAACGGTTGAATTTATGCCTGTTAAGTTAAAGAAGATAACCAAAAATAGGTGATGTTGATACGTAGTATATTGTTGAAGTTAGTTTCAAACCACACAACGTGCTAAACCCAATACAGGTAAGATCATGAGAGCTTGCAAAAAGTGCATTGACGTCAAAGTGAACAAAATCCACGCCATCCCATAAGAACCTGCAGTTCGTCAATCTTGGATTGGACCCCATCCAATTCAATCAAATGTACATAACTTTTCAATAGTAACTTCTAAATATATATATCCTCAAGATGAGTTCAAAAAAACTATATTATATTTTAAATTACATCATTATACCTAATAATATCTTTCACCGCATACATAGATTTGTATTACATATTCATTTCTCTGCGTCATTTACTTCGATGAGAGATTTCTACTAAAATGGAACAATATCCTTTTTCGACTTCTATGGCTTTCCCAGGCAGACAAAAGACATGTGCTCAATGCAACCAGCTGGATAACATCACTTTACCTGCATCTGCAGCTCAGCTCCAAAGAAACGAAGCACTGCAGCCGCCTTCACGCAACTCTTCCCATATGTGAACACAATAAACAAATGAAGAAGAAACTATTTTGAACCAGCTACAGGATTTAAATTTAGGTGCACGAAAACCTAAGACCTCTGTGCACTCAGAACAAATCTGCAAATGCAGTCACGATCGGTCTTTTTCCTTCTCAGCAACCAGAATAGACCCATGCAGCTTCCTTAACTTCGCTTGACCAGCTCCATTCATCAAATGTCCATACACCTTTTCGCAATCCATCACTTCCTGGATATCTACATCTCCTCAGAGATGGACGGCTCAAACCTCTATTTCTTTAAACTCACCGATGCGCATTCATACCTAACTACACATCTTTCCACCACCCATCCACAAAACACGCATTCCATATTGTGAATTCCTTGCCTGCGTCGACTTTACTCCGATGAAGAAGATTTCTCTCTACAAAGGCCACAAAGTTTCAGTTTTCACCGCCATGGCTACCCCAGTACCATCATTAATGATGCTCCTACCTGCTCCCAGCTGTATTCACAACAGCTGCATCGGAAGCTCAGCCTCCAAAAGAAACAGACAGGCCCACTGCCAGCCTCCTCTTCCACCCGCACACTCTTCCCATCTGCTGGGTCCTCAAGCCCAACAGGCACGCAGCAGAAGATCACAAACCATTTTGAGACCAAACCCAGGATTACTTTCAGGTGCGACAAAAACCTCAAAGACCTACCTGTGCACTCCAAACTGAGCAAAATCTGCACACTTCAGTCACTCGGTCCTTTTTCCTTCTCAGAACGCAGTTGCCAAATCGGTCCTCTCACTTAATCAGACACCATCCTCACAGGCTCGTACAACATTAAACGCCCAATCTCTCGCAACCACCGAGTACACTGTACACTGCGAACTGTGCCGTAAGATCTATGTAGGCGAGACATCCCGGGCATTTGAGACGCACATCACCGAACACTCTTCAGACATGTGCTATCATCAACTCAAACCAGTCGCTCTGCCCTTCAACCACACCCAACACAGCATCAACCATGTCGGAGTCTTGGCTCTTTGGCATTGGCAGAGTGACAACTTGGAGCGCACTATGCAGGATCCCATCTTATTGCCAGACTAGGGACGCTCTGTCAAACTGGCATCACCATCCAAATAATAATAATAATAATGTATAATACTTATATAGCGCATTTCTTGTTGTACAACTCAATGCGCTTACATCCACCATTTGCACTTATTCATGCAATATTCATGCACACAGCAAAAAGAAAATACACAATGGCAGACGCACCTACATGCATAAACTGTCTCACCGAACTAGTTGTGGAGGAATTTAGGAGAGATCTAGTCATCTACAGAAGGCTTTTTGAAGAAGTAAGTTTTGAGCTCAGATTTAAAAGAAGAAAGAGTAGGCTGATTACGAAGGTCTTCAGGGAGGGAGTTCGAAATAGAAGGTGCTCTAAAACTGAAGACTCTTTCGCCAACAGATTTCAGAGAACGCTTAGGGATTTTCAAAAGTTTTTGTGAAGAAGAGCGAAGGGTACGAGAGCTTTGGAAGTGCAGAGAGAAGAAGAGAGATAGTGAGGAAGAGATTCATTGAAGTGGCGGAAAGCAAGAACTGCCAGTTTAAATTGCCACCGATACTGTATGGGAAGCCAGTGCAGTTCGATCAGCATGGGAGTGATGTGCTCACACCTCCTCCTCTTCAAAACAAGTCGTGCAGCGCTATTTTGGACTCTGCAGCCGAGCAATAAAGCATGTACCTATCCACTCTCAAAACACCAGCAGCAGTTCTCACTACCCTCACCACCTCTACTTCCTTCATTAATTTGTTCTTTATTCACATACCTATCCACCCCTTCCTCTTACTTTGATTTTTTTTTGTGTGTTACATATACTCCCTCTCTTCTTCCTTTCATTTCCATCTCCCTCTCTATCTCCCTCTGTGTTGTGTGTGTGTGTGTGTGTGTGTGTGTGTGTGTGTGTGTGTGTGTGTGTGTGTGTGTGTGTTGTGTGTGTGTGTGTGTGTGTGTGTGCGTGCGTGCGTGCGTGAGTGCCTGCGTGCCTGCGTGCATGTGTGTGTGTGTGTGCGTGCTCGCGCGCGCGTATGTGTATGTGTGCGCGCCACAGTGCGAAAATCCTGCAAACTTTCATTTGGATGTACTTGTGTTTGATGACGTCATTCAGAGCGTGCTGTTTCCCGCCATGTACGCCATCTTGGCAGTGTGGGCCCCCGTTGAAGAGCGTGGCCGCCTGGTCAGCTTGACCTCCGCCTGTGAGTGGTCTTCTATCCGACATTTGGGCATGTCCTCCCCGAACACCCTGCCCCCAACAGTTACACCCAGGGTCATGTCGCCCACGGCATCTTCGTCTGCAGGGTGTAGGCCTTTAAACAAAACAGGTTTCTTTTACAATGATCCGGCCATTTTTCCACTTATTATTTATTCTTTGGATTTGACGTATGGCATACCTTCAGTTGGGGGTGGGAAGCGGCCAGGGCAAAAAACAAACACGCGAAGAAACAAACTAAGAAACAGACAGACAAATAAATTCACAAATGAATGTTTCTGATGGGACTCGACCTCCCAGCTTGCAGATCAAGGCGCTAACCGCGGCACCAAGGTGGCTAGTGTTTATTAGACGGTAATCAAATCATACATACACTGAAAACACACACACACACACACACACACACACACACACACACACACACACACACACACACACACACACACACACACTCACAACACACACACACACACACACACACACACAGTCACACACACACACACACACACACACACACACACACACACACACACACACACACACACACTCGCGCGCGCGCGGGCGTTACCGGACAATCCTATCATGTGTAACTGTGCACTGCAACGGAAATCTGAACAGCAATGGACAATTATGTGCCTTCGTGAATTGCGACCGATATTTAAACAGCACTGGACAATGCATCTTGTGTACAGAATCAAAGTTCAAAACAGCACGGGGTAATCATGGCAGAAAACGTTTGCATATAGCGGCAGAATTGGGGACAATGCTGGACAAGTATGAGTAATGTATTCATGTGTAGAGCCACAGACATCAGGAAAAATACTTGGGGGTGTTGTAGTTATCGTTGCGCAGAAATCAGGAAAAATACTTGGGGGGTGTTGTAGTTATCGTTGCGCAGAAATCAGGAAAAATACTTGGGGGTGTTGTAGTTATCGTTGCGCAGAAATCAGGAAAAATACTTGAGGGTGTTGTAGTTATCGTTGTGCAGAAATCAGGAAAAATACTTGGGGGTGTTGTAATTATCGTATGTGCCACGAAAATAAGAAGAGTACCGGATAATGTAGCAGTGTTGTCACGGACATTGGAACAGCTCTAGACCATTGTGGAATGTATGTTTTCATACAGCCGCAAATAGTAATGGTACCGAATATTCCTTTGTGTGCAACAAAGGAACTAGAATGATGCCAGAATTATGTGCCATTTTTACCATTATTATGTACAAATCGGGATCGTACAAGACGATCATATAAGACATGTGATTTTACAGCCACAAAAACTGGACCAGGAAAGAATTTTTTTTTAAAATATAGAAATGTATAAAGGTACGGAAATCGGAACAGCACTTGACAATTGGGCTATGCAATATAGGACATAGTGTCTGTGTACAGTCATTGAATTCGGAAACTGCACAGGGAAATTACAAAGGTATGCACAGTCACTGAAATCGGAGCAATAACGGGCAATATCACATCCATTTTTTTGTGTACAGTCAGAGAATCTGAACTGTTCTGAATAATGCATGGAATCTGTGTTTGTGCGTAGTGACGTAAATCCGAACAGTACTGGCTAATAATGGAAGAAATCTTCTCATGTGCAGCCGCGGATGTCGGAGTGGTACTGGGTATGCTGTCTTCGGGATTTCTGTGCGGTACAGTTTTGCCGGCGGCTGGCCCTCTGTCTTCTATGTTCATGGTGAGAGAGAGAGAGAGAGAGAGAGAGAGAGAGAGAGAGAGAGGGAGGGAGGGAGGGAGAGAGAGAGAGAGGGAGGGAGGGAGGGAGGGAGGGAGGGAGGAAGGGAGGGAGGAGGGGAGGGGGTTGGAGATAAGGCAAAGTGAGGGGAGAAGGAGAGAAAGTGACATCCAAAATTCAAGATGATTTATCACCCAAGGCCATTGCCCCCGATGAAAAAAGAGGTCGCATTGTATGAATACAAATAGAAGCAGCCAGGCCAAGCGGGTCACTTGATCGAATTTCATGGAGAGATAAAAACACGTTTGTGTTGCTTGATTGAAATGCTTTGTACAAATACAACGCTAAACCACCTTCGGCATTTTTGCTATTTATTGACATTGAAAACAAACTTAACTTTGAATAGCGATTTCTGAGAATAAATGCTCCCCAAAGCTGGCCAACAGGGCATCTCAGAACAAACTTAATTCCATCCTCTTTTTTACGGTACACACTTGACATACCAGACAGCTTTGGGACATATCTTTGCTACGCATAGCATAAACGTTCATTTTCGACATACCAAATCCTGATTTGGTTCAAATTAATCGAATATTTTTTGCCAAGATTCATTGTAAGGTTGTTGTTTTTTTTAAAGACTTTTTGAATTGTAGATTGTGTTTATATTTAATCTATCGCTTACCTGGATTGAATATGGCATTCCTGATTTCACTCTGTCGGTCACTTTTGCAAAGCGTCAGCACAAACATGGTTTATTGTCCCTAATGTAGCCAGGCGTATCATCGCCAGGCAGTGCAGGGGTGTTCAATATTAGATTCACAGCTGATTTTCCCCGGTGATCTGAATCATACAATGTATCAGAAACCTGCTGTGGTGATCTGTTACGAGCAGTAGTAATAATTTCAAGGAGCAATTAATATATCTAGCTGTGTAATTCTGATTAATTCGTTACCTATCAATTTCTTCACAAACTGTATGGTTTGGTATCCCTTCCCACACCCTCTAAAATTCCCAAGCCCGAATGGATGAATCTGTTTACAATGCACAGCAGTGTTGTTGTTTTATTGAAGTTTCATCATCTAAATCCCACAACTCTGGCCTACACATGAGATCATGCACATTCTGATAACTAGGGAAAAAAGACGAGCATATTCCTTCTGACTTTAGACTGACATCCATGTATTTCCAGTCTATGAACTGGATTTATATGTTTCAAATCTGTAATACTTTAACAACATAGAAAAAAATATAACAAGGCATTATTTTGATTTGAAACGAACTTATTTTTTTAGAGCTAGTTGCAAAGTGAGACGACTGCAGGCGGAAATCCTAACAAATCTTAGATAATGTTAGCGAACCGCATCAAAAACGTGGACAAACGAATCACAAGACAAAACACGACGCGTTTCGACCTCCTAGGTCTTCCACAGGCAAGATACAAAACAATTATTACAACGAAAATGAACGAAAAAGAGGGTAGTAGAATGAAACTCCAGATGAATAAAGGAAAAATGATAGTTGTCTTGCTCTGATGAAGCCATGACTCCAGGTGGGTGTGTCGAGGCATCACAGTTGTCTTGCTCTGATGAAGCCATGACTCCAGGTGGGTGTGTGGAGGCATCACAGTTGTCTTGCTCTGATGAAGCCATGACTCCAGGTGGGCGTGTCGAGGCATCACAGTTGTCTTATTCTGATGAAGCCATGACTCCAGGTGGGTGTGTCGAGGCATCATGGGCGACTCCTGACTTCCTGGCAGTGCTCTGTGGTCTCCTTAGGACTGGAGCGGGGCAGGCCTGCTCCCTCCTGATCTCTCCCTCCCTCTCTGATCTCTCCCTCCCTCCCTGATCTCTCCCTCCCTCTCTGATCTCTCCCTCCCTCCCTGATCTCTCCCTCCCACCTCTTGTTTTGTCCGTCTCTTCTTCAATGTTCTTGGACTTTTGCCAGGATGACTGGTTTTAGAATATGCCGCTGCCATTTCATGCTTCTCGTCTAGACAATGAAGAGGAGATCATCATTAATAGTTGAATGGTTCGATGGACTCTTTTGTACATTTAAAAAAAAAACCCGTGTTTTCATGCCAAATACTCCAGATCTGGCGGTGGCATCTCATCTTTAAGATTGATTTGTCTTTCGTTATCTGCAAAGAAGGTTCCAGCTCTTTATGTGTGCAGACAGACAGAGAGAAGCAATGAAGGTATGAGCTGATAGCTGACATGATCGAGATGGTCTTGTCACATATGACGGTCACCAGTCTGGTCAATGCTATTGTGTGTGGATGTCCTGTCTCATGAAACTGCTTTTTTTTAAACCGTGTTTGATGCAAATACTGTCTTCACAGGCTGTTTGCTCGCCGTCTGTGCTTCCAGGCTGTGTAGGCGCGCCTGTGGCATGATGCTGCTTTCCCACGATGCTTCCAGTACATGTTCTCTTTACAGTCTGCCGCTGAATGACAGTGTTGTGGGCTGTATGTGTGGATGTTTACCGCTGAATGACAGTGTTGTGGGCTGTATGTGTGGATGTTTACCGCTGAAGGCCAGTGTTTGGGGCTGTATGTGTGGATGTTTGCCGCTGAATGACAGTGTTTGGGGCTGTATGTGTGGGTGTTTACCGCTGAAGGCCAGTGTTGTGGGTTGTATGTGTGGGTGTTTACCGCTGAATGCAAGTGTTTTGGGCTGTATGTGTGGGTGTTTACCGCTGAAGGCCAGTGTTGGGGCTGTATGTGTGGGTGTTTACCGCTGAATGCAAGTGTTTTGGGCTGTATGTGTAGATGTTTGCCGTTAGATGTTGCCTTTTCATACGCTTCCAGCAGATATTATTAGACAGATATTCTCTCGCTACAGGCGTTGTGGGGGCAGAGTAGGCGCATTGTCACATGATCTTGCTTCCTCACATGTTCTTTGACTTTCTGAAGAGATTAACATTTTTAATCTGACCTAAGATTTTACGGAAGAAAGATCTTTAACAAAATTTTTCGGTGTGTATTTTAGAGTGTGTATTGCAAAGCGATTTGTTTGTTTAAAGACTTGTGAGTTGGCTTCTGTCTGGTATGGCCCTTTGCAGTCGGTTGGGCTGTAAGCAACATTACCTTACCTTACAATACCTTACCTTACCTTACCTTACATATTCAGCTGCTATTGTCTGACACGGAGGCTGTCTCTTGCTGCAGGTGTTGCAGGCTGTGCGTGGGCTTTCCTGTGGATGGCGCTGGTGTATGACTCCCCCCTCCAACACCCCGCTTGACAGCGAGGAGAACGCCATTTTGCAGAAACGTGACGTGCCTAAAAAGGTGAAAACTTATTTCTCAACAAGAAAGACAGCCGGTCTGTTTAAGTGAGGGGAGACATGCTGCAGCAGGATGAAGGGTACAGGGAAGGAGGTGGGCATGCAAATAACAATTCAACCACACTTGACGAAGATCGAGCAACCACTCATCTTCTCATTTTTGGCACTTTTTGTTTCGCCGAACATGAGACGATAAGTAGTTGCGTTTTCATTATCCTAAACCTTGTTTGTTTTTTGTCTGAAGAAGACCCGGGAGGTCGAAATGCATCGTGTTTGGTCCTGTCATCTGTTTGTCTGTATCATCTTGCGGAGTTCTTCCCCGAAAGATGGAGTATGGCTGCCTTAATGGCGGGATAGAAAAGGGTCATACACACAAAACTCCACTGCCTGGCTATACAGGGAGTGTCCGCAGGAGTATCAGCCTGCGTACGCAGAAAAGAAAGAAAGAAGAAAATCTGCGGAGTAATACTCATTCTTTTCAACATTTGCGTCAATATCCGCCTTCTGTCACTTCGCTTTGAAACTAACTACTTCCCTGTGTTTTCTTCGTGACCCCCCAGACCAAGGCGGTTCCCTGGTGTCGTCTGCTGAAGTGCCCTGGTTGTGGATTGGGGCCCACCAACCATTTCAGGGCCACCGGGGGGCTATGCCTCCCGGTTCTACCTTGCCCCCCTCAGGCCCCCAAAACCCAGAAATTTTGGATCAGCAGGTGTTTTTTTTGTTGCGTGTCCACTATCCAGCTTTTTGAGTTAAAAACAGGGGTGTATGTGTTGTGTGTTTTGTGTGTGGGTGTTTTTGGGTCCATACCCGCATTTTGAGATACAGCAGGGGTTTGTATGTGGGGGTGTGTGTGTGTGTGTGGGTGTTTTGTGTTTTGTGTTTGTCCATTATCCACCCTTTTGAGATACAGCGGGGTGTATGTGTGTGTGGGGTGTGTTTTGCCCCAATATCCCGCTTTTTGGATACAGCGGGGTGTTGTGTGTGTTTTGTGTGTTTTTGGGCCAATATCCACCCATTTTGAGATACAGCGGGGGTGTATGGGGTGTGTGTGGGTGTGTGTGTGTGTTTGCCCCAATACCCAGCATTTTGGATCAGCGGGGGGTGTAGGTGTGTGTGTGTGTGTGTGTGTGTTGGGTCCAATACCCCGCTTTTTGGATACAGCAGGGGTATGTGTTTTGTGTTTTTGGTGTGTGTGTGTTTTTGCCCAAAATATCCAGCTTTTTGAGCTAAGAGGGGGGTTGTGTTTTGGTGGTTGTGTGTTTGTCCAATACCCCACCCTTTTTGAGATCCAGCGGGGGTGTTGTGTGTGTGTGTGGTTTTTGTTTGCCCAAATTACCCCGCATTTTGAGATACAGCGGGTGTTTTTTGTGTGTTGTGTGGGTGGTGTGTTTGACCAATATCCAGCATTTTGAGATACGCAGGGGGTAGTGTGTGTTTTGTGTGGTGTGTGTGTGTGTGTGTTGGGTTGTGTGTGTGTGTTGTGTGTGTGTGTGTGTGTGTGTGTTTTCCAATACCCCGTTTTTGAGATAAAAGCGGGGGTGAATGTGTGTGTGTGTGTGTGTGTTTTTTTGGCCCAATTTCCAGCATTTTGGATACAGCAGGGGTTGTGGGGTGTGGTTTTGGGGTTGGGGTTTTGCCCAAAATACCCCAGCATTTGAGATAAAAGCAGGGGGGGTATGGGGTGTGTGTGTGTGTGTGTGTGCGTGTCCCAAAAAACAGTTTTTTGAGTTCCAGCAGGGGTGTATTGTGTGTGTAAAAAATACAGCGTTTTGGGGATACAGCAGGGGTGTTTTTTTGGGGGTGCGTGTCCAAAATCCCGGGCATTTTGAGTACAGTTTGGTGTGTCTGGTGGTGTCCACTTTTTCCAGCTTTTTGATTTTTAAAAGCGGGGTTGTATGTGTTGTGTCCAAAAACAGCGTTTTGAGATACAGCGGGGGGTTATGTGTGTGTGCCCACTATCCAGCTTTTTGAGTCAGCGGGTTTTGTATGTTTTGTTTTGCCCAAAATACAGCGTTTTGAGAATTACAGCAGGGGTGTATGTATGTGTGTGTGTTTTGTGTGTGTGTGTGTGTGTGTGGGTGTGTGTGTGTGGGGGTTTTGGTGTGTGTTTTGTGTGTGTGTTTGCCCAAATATACACCCTTTTAAAGATCCCAAGGGTTTTTATGTGTGGTGCCCACATCCAGCATTTTGGAAACAGTGGTGTTATGTGTGTGTGTAAAAAATTTACAGCTTTTTGGGAGTTTAAGGGGGCGGGTTAGGGTGCGGTCCAAAAAAAAGCTTTTTGGTTTCAGCAGGGGTGTTTGCGTGTGTGCCCAAAAAAAACAGTTTTTGGTTCGGTGGTGTGTATGTGTGGGTCCAACATACCGAAATTTTGGATACAGCTGGGGGTGTCGGTTGTGTGTCCAAAAAAAAGCATTTTGAGATACAGCAGGGGTGTATGTGTGGGGGCCCAAAATCCAGGCATTTTGAGTAAGGGGTTTGTGCTGTGTGTGTGCCCAAAAAAATACAGCCTTTTGAGATACAGCGGGGGTTTTATGTGTGGGTCCAAAATACAGCTTTTTAAAGATACAGCGGGTTTTGTGTCTGGGTGTGTGCCAAAATACAGATTTTGAGTTTACAGCAGGGGTGTTGTGTGTGTCCAAAATACACATTTTAAAGATACAGCTGGTGTGTCTGTGTGGGGTGCCCAAAAATACGGCATTTTGAAAATTACAGCGGTTTGTGTCGGGTGTGTGTGTCCAAAAAAACACATTTTGAGATGCAAAAAGGTGCGCTGTGTGTGAAAAAATTTACGTTTTTGGGAGTTAAAACCCGGTTGTCTGTGTGCGTGTCCAAAATACAGTTTTTGAGAACAACAGGTTTTGTCTGTGGGGCGGCCCAAAATCCCGCATTTTGGGGTTTAAAAAGGTGTTTTCAGTGTGCGTGCCCAAAAATACAGCTTTTTGGAGATACAACGGGTGTGTCTGTGGGTGCCCAAAAAATACAGCTTTTTGAGATACAACGGTGTGTCTGTGTGCTTTGTCCCCAAAAAACAGCCCCTAAAAACTGCAGCATTTTATGCCTGCGTGCAGGCCCCAAAACAAACAATTTGATGTACAGCAGGTAACGGCAGTGTACGTGCCTAACTGAAGCTTTTTGGGGCCCAACTGCAGCCACATCCATAGACATACCCAGTCTTTTGGTTATGGAGGGGGTTACATCTGTGTAAATGTAAAATTTACGGGCATTGATGCATAGCAGGCACATGGGCATACCTTTAATACACAGTTTTTTGGTGTGTAGGGGGGTACATGTTTTAAGTGCCCCAAATAAAAGGCATTGAGGCAAAGCAGCAGTCCAAATGTGGGGCCCTTTCTATGTCATTTTTGCGCTTTTTGAGATGCAGAGGGGTGTCTGTGTGCATCCCCTTATGTCTGTGTGCATCCCCTATTGTCGTGTGCATCCCCAAAAAATTTTCTGTGTGCATGCCCTATATGTCTGTGGCACCCCTTATTGTTGTTTTGATCCCCTTTGTCAGAATGCAGCTTTTTGAGGGCGAGGTTGTGTTTTGGGGTGCAGCCCAATATGTCTGTGTGCTTTGCCCTATATGTCTGTGTGCTTTCCCCTATATTTTTGGTGAAGGCCCTATTGTCAGTATGCAGCTTTTTTTGAGTTGCAGCAGGTGGCCCGTGTCCCTGCCTATTTATGGCGGGGGCATTGAGATGCCACCCCAACAAAAACAGTTTGGGTTACGGAAAATTACAAGCCGAGCGTACTCCCTTTTTTTTTGAAAAAGGGAAAAGTAGTTGCGTCCTACCCCAATTCACAGAAAAGGTATATTGATGTAAATGCACAACATTCACCCTGTTTTTACACGGGAGGTGGTCTGCGTCATGCCGTACGTATTTTTCACCCCTATTACACTACCTACCCCCCTTTTCCACCCCAATCCATCCATACCCCATCCACCCACCACCCTTCCACCCACCATCCATCTATCTATCTATCTATCTATCTATCTATCTATTATCTATCAAAAAAACCAATCTACCCTTTTTTCAGGTTGATTATACTTTTGTCTTATGCCCTTTTAAACAATCTTTTATACAAAAGAAATATTTTTCCCTAATGTACCATAATCCTGTTTTTGGTGTGTGTGGGGTGTGTGGTGTGTGTGTGGTGTGTGTGTGTGTGTGTGTTGTGTGTGTGTGTTGCGCGGCGCGCGTGCGTTTTTCCCGGGGGCGCCGCTTTTGTGTGTTTTGTGAATGAGTGTGTGTGTCAAGTAAAGTAAAGTCAAGTCAAAATTTTTTTTTCCCAGAGGGAAACATTGAAAAAGCAGAGAAACTGCTTTTTTACATCAACCCTTCATAACAAAACAAAGAAACTTGATATAAAATAAAAAAAAACGAAAAAATTTAAAAAGAGTAAAAACCCAGGGGCCCAAAAAGGGCCCGAGGGGGGGTGGTGGGGGGGGGAAATCTGAGGGGGATGAGGAAGGGAGAGGAAATTGGAGGAGGGGGGGGGGTTGGGAAGGGGCGGGGGGGGGTTGGGGGGAAAGGGGAAAAGGGACAAAAAAAAATTTCAACCCTGTTTTAATTTCATATCAAAAAAAATAACAAGGAGAGCGAGAGGGAAGGGGGAAAAGAAGGAGAGGAGGAGGAGAGAGGGGGAGGGGGAGAGAGAGAGAGAGGAAGGAATTTAAAGTTATGTCAACATTTTTTTACATTGTCTACAAGGAAATCCACACCCCATAAACAGACATTTTACATAGGCATAAACATATACACAAGGAAAACATCATTTTAAAATCACTGAAAATTTATTTAAAAGGGAAATTTTGGGGAAAATATTGATTGCAAAACCCCCCTGAGTGTTTTTTCAGATTTTTCTTAACTAAATTTTTGGGGTTTTTTTATTTTTTTCCCAAAGTAAATTGGTAGCTTGTCCCATAATTTCCCCCGGGGAGTAAAAAAGACTAAAAATTTATAAAAAATTATTTCTTGGTCTGGGAAAAGGATAAAAATTTTGCCTATGTCTTTAAGTGTTAGTTGAAAAATAAACCCTTTATTTTTTATTTTCCCCCCCCCCCCCCCCCCCCCCCCCCCCCCCCGGGCATATCCGTTTGTAACATTTGCTTGAATACGCCTTTTGGAAAAAAAAGTCTGTTTTTAAAAGGTTTAAAATTTTTAAAGTTGTTTATGGGTCTTCTGTTTTTTAGGGTGTTTGATTTTGAAATACAAATTTTTAAATGCTTTTTATACTTTCGATAAATAATTTTCAATTTGGTTTCACTGCATTTAACCCATGGGGTTTGAAGGGCATAATCAATGATTGTTAGAATTTGAGCACAAAAAAAGAGCTTTGGGAGAAAGGGGTTTGTCGGGAAGTTTTTTAATCTTGGTTTAATTTTAAGTAATAATTTTGAGAGACTTTTCCCCCATTGACGTTTTTGTAAATCGGCCAAAATGTTAAATCTTTTCTATTATTACTCCTAGTATTTTTGTAAAGTCGACTTCTTCTTTTTTTTGGTCAGGAAAATTAAACAAGGTGGAAATTTTGATTTCCCATCTTTTGTTTTTTTTGTGGGGCCCACAACAAACATGCATTTGGGTTTTTTAACTTCCCTTTAAAGGGGACTTTGGGGTTAAACTGAGTCCATTCGAAAAGTTTTTTAAAAACTTTGGGGGGTTTTTTACTAGCAAAATTTTTGGGATCTAAATCCGGGGAATGAAGAGATGTGTCATCAGCAAACATTTCGCATTTTTACAAGAAAAAAAGGTAAATTTTGGGACGTAGACAGAAAAACCAGTAGGGGGCCCCCCAGTACAGAGCCTTGGGGTACCCCCTTTTTGGGAATAGCCCAAAAAATTTTGACTTTTTATTGTGGGTTTTTAAATGTTTTTTTCCTTTACTTAGGAATGAGGAATGAGATTTATGAATTTGGGTTAATTTGTAGGTTCCCGTTTACGCAACGGAAAAGGTTTAATGATTTATTACATCAAAAGCTTTTTTTAAAGTCTATAAAAAGAATACCAGTAAATTTTTTTATTTATACGGATAAGAGGCTTAAAATAAGCTGTACAAGGGTTTTTAAAGGGAGGAATGAAATTTTTTCGGAAAACCGATTGATCGTCTTTGGGTAAATTGTTTTTAGTAAAGGGAAAAATTTAGTAAATTTTTCAAGTGTTTTTCAATAGGTTTAGATAAAAAAAGTTTAAAAAAGAAAATTTGGTTTTATAGTTTGTGGGAATTTACTTATCACCCGATTTATAAAAAAATGGGAAAAACTTTTGTTCCTTAAAATTTTAAGGGGAAAAGGGTTTTTTTTCTATAAATAAAAAATACCAAAAACCCTTAGTGTATCAGTAAATTTTTGGGAAAGAAATCTTTTGTATTTTTTGGGATCTAAACCATCTAAATTGCGTGTAACCCCATTGTTTTAAAGAGGGAAAAACTTTTACTAACGCCATAAAATATTGGTTGGGGGGGTAAGGAAAAACTAATATCTTTTAAAATTTAAAGGTTAGTTTTTTTTAAAAGCTCAAGGCATTTTCTTTTGGGCCTTTATGTGATATAATTTTTTTTTTGTACTAGCAAAAAGGTTGTTTAATTAAACTGCAGTTCATTGTATAATTTCCCGATTTTTTGAGACCCTTTTTTCTTATTCAACTGTTAAAGGGGTTTCCAAAAACCCGACGTTTAAAACCCTTTGTAGAAATTAAAAAAACTTTTGAAAAAATAATTACGCTTAGATTTTTTCGTTTCATTGGTTTACCTTATTTTTTTTGTTTAGGAATTTTTTATTTGTTCCGGAAATTTTTAACTGTTTTTTTATGTTAATTTTGATATCATTTTTTTTTTTATCCCGGTGGTTTTGCTTTTTGTTGACTCTTTTTTTGGGTGAATGGGCTGTTTGTTATACACAGAAAAAAATGTGTTAATCCAAAAATTTTAGTTGCTTCATCAGGTCTCTTATTTGGTATTATATTCCAATTGTGCTGTGGCAAGATCTGAAAAAAAATCTTTTTCCTTTTTAAAAATTTTAAAAATCCTATAGTATTAATCTTGTTTCCCTACTTTTGGGGAATTTTTTTTTCGGTTTTTGAACCACGTCAGCCAACGGGGATTATGTCGCTACCTCCCATTTGGGGGAAAAGGGGTTAAATTCCCCTGATGGCTGTTTTGTGTTTGTATAAAAGGTATCTATTAAGGTACTTGACGCTCGTTTTTACGGGGTTTGGGAAGTCTAAGTTGGGTTTAAGGGCCGTTGTAAAAGGGTTGGGTTTTTATGCCATTGGGGGTTTTGGTTTCATTAAATCTATATTAAAATCCCAAAAATAAAAGTTTTAAAAAATTTTGCATTGTTTCTTCATCCATGAGAAAATGAAAAATTTTTCTTGCCCGTCCAGAGTTTCAGAAGGGGTTTCTGTAAAAAATTCCCCTTTAAAAAAGGGTTTATTGGGTTTTTCCCTACTGTTTCCAAACCATACAGATTTAAAAACCCTAGTTTTCAAGGTGTTTTGTTTTTTTTCAGTTTAATGGGAAAATTTCTGGGCACAAGTAGGCCTTTTTACTTTTTGGGTTTTCCCCGGATCAAATCTAATTATTTTATATCCCGGTATGCTCCTTCAGATCTGTTATTTCTGAGGACAAAAAGGGGTTCCGCCAAAAAAAAATAAATGAAAGCTGTTACCCCTGTTATGGGAAAAGTTTTCGACTCGTTTTTTTTTTTCTTGGGGTTGTTGATATTAATAGCCTATTCGGGTCCCCGTTTTAAAAGGCCCTGGGGTCCCCAAATTAAAAAAAAATGTTTCAGTTAGTTTTGGGGCTTAGTGAAGAAAAAGTTTTTTTTAAATTTTTTAATATATAGAACCAAAAAATGAAATGGAATTTTTAAGAATATATTTTATATAATATTTATAATATATATATATATATAATATATATACTTTAATTTTACCCAAAACTTTTTTATCACACATTTCACACACCCCGCTCGGGGGCCCCGAGCCAAAATACCCAGGCCCCGGGCCCGTCTTTTAGTCAGTCTAACAAAGTTAAATAAAAAAAACAAAGAAAAGACTAATATTTTATATTAAAAACAATTGGGAAAAGCGAAAAAAAAGCCCCCAAAAAACACAATCAAAAAAATTTCGAATAGGAAAATTTTTTGTCTATAAAGTTTAATGGAAAAAACGTGCAATGTATGCCCTAACCGAGAAACTGATAGGGGTGCCCCGAAAAAAGGGAAAATGCAATGTAAACACAAAAAAAGGGTAGCCCCCAGTTGCAAGCCCCCAATTGACTCACAGGGCAAAAGAAGATGAAAAGAAAAAAAAATCCAATAACAAAAAAACCTTAAAAGAAAAAAAAAATTATCAGATAAACAACCTCACTTTTTACCACAAAGAAGGGAATCATGCTAGGCACGTAAACGTCAAGAAAATAAAAGGGAAAGTTTTCAAAGTATGCTATCAAATATTCTGAAAATATCACCCAAAACTAAACCCCTGTGTTTAGGGGATCCCCGAGAAACAAAATGTGCCCTTTAATTTTCAGTTTTCAAAAAGGGTTTTTGTGTGTGTGTGTGTGTGTGTGTGTGTGTGTGTGTGTGTGTGTGTGTGTGTGTGTGTGTGTGGGGTGCATGCGTATGTGTGTGTGCGGGGCGTGCGTTGTGTGTGTGTGGGGGGGGGGGGGGGGGGGAGTTTCGTGGTGCATTTGTGGGGTGGGGGTGTGTGTGTGTGTGTGTGGGTTGTGTGTGTGTGGGGGTGTGGTGTGTGTTTTGTGGCGTGGTTTCGGGTTGCGAGCGCGTATGTGGGGTTTTGTGTAAGTGCGTGCCCGCCCACCTGCGTGTACGTGCGTGGGCGTGCCGGCTGGGCGGCGTGCGTGTGTGTGTGTGTGTGTGTGTGTGTGTTTTGTTTTGGGGGTTTGTGTGTGTTGTGTGTGGTGAGAGAAGGTAAATTTTGTTTGTTCACGACCACCATGTTTTCTGCCCCCCAAAAACCCCCCCTTTTTTCCCCTACAAATCACGTCCATCAAATCAGTTTTGAACCCTTTTAACACCGTTTTTAAAAAAAAATTAACACGTCAAAACTGCCAAATATTGACGTAATCAGTAAATTGAAAACGGGGGGGTTTTCCCTGCAGAATAGGATGGGTGGGGCGTGAACGAAAATATTTCCTTCTCTCCCGGGGCAAAAATGAACTTAAAAAAAGGGGGTTTACAATTGGTTTAGTCAGTTCCCCGAACCGCCGCACTTAACGACCGTCCCGCCGACTTTTGTATTGATCTCTGGGAAAAAAGGCCCTTTAATCAATGACACTATTTGCCCGAACCCCCACTTTCCCGTTTATTTCCCCCCCCCCCACCAACCCCCCCCACCACCCCCTCCCCCCCCCCGCCTCCTTTTACCGCAAATTTATAAATTGTCATTATGCCCCACGCGGCGTTGCATTGCGGTTATTAATTTCGTGGGGACAATTTTAAACCCAAACGGGCGGGGGTTTTGGGGAATTTTTTACCCGGGGCAGTATTCTGGAAAATTTTATGATGGGATAAACCCCGTTCTGTATTTTACTACCTTTCTTTTCCCTTGGTGGCGTCGTGCTGTGCGGATGTGTTTTGGGGCTTTTTCTGTGAGAGAAGTGGTTTGATTTTTGTCCCCAAAATGCTGCTGTTTCAGGGGAAGGCGGTGGGGATTCGGGGTTAGAAAAAGGTTTTTTTTTGGATCACAAATGCCCTTTTTAAAAAACTTTATAGATTAAATTTTCAGGTGTGGAAGATAGGGGAATTTAGCTTTCACTTCTCAACAAGCAAAATCTCCCATTACCCCCGGGCCCAAAACCAAAGGAAATTTTGGACTGAGAAGAAAAGAATAAATTTACATGAAATATAAGTACTTTGAAAAAATGATTTAAAATAGCACGTTTAAAACAGAGAGGGGAAGGCCACAAAAAATGCCAAAAAAGCCCAAAAAAATCTCTTTTACAAAATTTTTTAAAGAAAAGGAAGGAAAAAAAAAAAGCGGGAAAAAGAGATGACTAATCATGGGGCTTTCATTTAAATTCTTATGTTTTAAATCAGGCTGATGTTCAATCAGTTTTTTCGGGGAGAAAATTTTTTGAAAAATTTTTTTCAAAAAACAAAGTGAAATTTAAGTTGGGGGAAAAGGGTTTCGAAAAAGGGGGGTGAAAAAAAACGGGAAAAAGCAGGATGCTCAAACCCCTCATGGGCTACGTTCAATTTGGGTTTTTTGAATCTTTGCCCAAAAAAAGGTTTTAGAGGTTTAAAAAAACTGGGAAAAATAAAAAACTTGGGGTTCCCGTGGTCAAAAAGAAAAAGTGGATATTCTGTTTATCATGCCCGCAAATTGCGTTTCTGTTTCCCAAAAAAGCTTTTTGGGTTTCCCCCGTTTTTCCCCTGGGTTTGGGCTCCCCCTTTTCTTTTATTTTTGGGGAAGTTAAAACAAATTCAAACCCTGCTGCGAGGTTCCCCGCTTTGGGATATTGGGGGAAAAAACCTCTTTTAGTCTACCTCCGGGCAACTGCCCGCAAGACTCTCAGTGAACGCCACAAACACATGACGTGGGCCTAAAAATATTTTAAAGGGTTTTTCAAACCCTTTTGGCTATTGATTTTTGTGGCGTTTCCCCTTTGGGCTGACGACTTTTCCGTGCCCAAAACTTTCCTTTTACCTCTAAAGGCCCGCCTTCGGGTGGCCCCCAAAATAAATTTGAAAGAGATCCCGTGTTATTTAACGGGGGTCTGATAAAGGGGTTTGGGGGGGCTGTCTCGAATTTACGCGTTAAGGGGTGAACCACAAAAAGCCCCCATTCCCCAAATTTCCCCGCAAAACACCTCCTCATCTGTTGTGGTGTTTGTTGTTTGTTTGTTGTTGTTTTGTTGTTTGTTTGTTTTGTTGTTGTTTGTTTGTGGGTTTTTTTGTTTGTGGGTATATTTTGTGGGGAGAGAAACGTTTTGCCCCTACAAAACAATGCCCGTAATCCCGGTCAAAAAAACCGGGTATTGATTTTAAAATAGTTAATTTTAAAAAACCCCACCCCCACCCCCCGCCCACGCACGCCCCCCCTATAAAAAACCCCAAAAGGCCCCACAGGGGCGCTCTTCTTTCTAATACCATTTTAAAAAATCAGAACAAAAAACTGGGGTTTCCCTTCCCCGATTAAATTATTTTCTCTAAAGAAAATTTTTAGGCCCATTAATTAATTCCCCTTTAAAATTTACGGTTTTTTTTCCAAATGAGATTTAAACGTATTTGCAAAAACCCCCCCCCCTACTTTATGGCAAAACCTTTTGAAACTGTAGAAGGATTGCCATCAAAAAAAATTAGTATCGTTCTTAACTTTTTGTAAATGAACCCTACAAAAATTGGGTTCACAAGGGAAAAACAGATGGTTTATTTTCCTTTAAATTGCCCGACGCCTTTCTTGTACTAAATCTATTTAAAAATTTGTCATTTCTGTGAAAACCCCAAAATTTTAGCCGCCCCCTAGGGAAGTTTTTCTCTCTTCTTTCTTTTGTGGAAAATTTACAGTAAAATTTGAGGTTTGCCTCGTTTTTAAATTTTTAACAATTACCATTTTTCGCCAAGACTTCTTTTAATGAACAAAAGTTGTAATAAAACCCTTTAGCTATTTGCACATGAGTTATTGTCATGTGGGCGTAGCCCCCCATCAGGGATGTGATCCACCCCCGTTGTTGTTGATTAAACATTTCCCCCTTTCCCCAATTTAAAGGGGAAAAAATTTTATGGCTTGACAGTTGTGGCGGGGCGGGCCCCAAAAAAAATTGTGGGTTTTGACTCGTTCAAGAAACCCCCTGGGTTTATTGGGGGGAAAGGGACCCCTGAGTGATAGTTTAACAAGGGCTGGGTAAGGTAAGGTGTGGTCATGTGTTTTTTAACCTGGTTGCACTCCCGGGGAAAAGGGGGGGGGGGGGGAAAGAGTCAGTTTTAACCCGCAGATGGCCCAAAAGGGCTCGGGAAAAAGTCCGGGGCGGGGGGGTTTTTTGCTGACCAGTCATTACCAGGTGGGGTGTAATAGTGGGGGGGGGAAAAAAGCTACAGGGGGGATAACTTAAAGAAAAAAGAAGGAAAAAATTTTATTGTTGAATTGAGAAGCAGGTTACTTACCCCCAACCTTTAATTTGTGTTTCAGCCCCTTTAACCCCTTTACCCTTTACCCTTCGCCCCTTACCCCTTTACTTTCACCCGTGAGGTGGTTGAAAATTTGGGCCTGGTGTGGGGGAAAATAACCCGGAAATTCGCCCCCCGCCCGTAAACCCAAAATCCCGGGGAGGAGTTTTAAGCTCGTCATTTCGCAAAAAGAGACCCCCCCCGAAAAGGAAAAACGCGGAAGAGAGGGCGAGACTCGGGGATCTCCAGGCAGAGAGTTCGAGGGGGCAGTATATTGTCTCAGAGAGGGGAGCAGGGAATTGAGAAACAGGGGGTTTTTTTCTTGGGCAGGCAGGCCCTCTGTTACGGGATTTTGTATTCTCTGGTTCGGTTTTTTTGGTAACGGAATGTGAAGGCCTGCTTTACGGCGGAACTAAAAATTTTTATCTCTCGATGTGAGGAGAGTACATGTGTGAGTTTTTATTGTCTTGGGGTTGTGAGGAGAGATACATGTGTGAAGTTTTAAATTGTTCTCGGTGTGAGGAGAGTCATGTGTCAGATTATTTTCTTCAGTGTGGAGAGAGATACATTTGTAAATTTGTTTACAATGGTTGATGATTTAGTAAATTTTTTTCCCCGAAGGAGAGGGGGGAAAAAAAAACATTCGGTAGTGCCCCTTTTGGTTTTTTGGAAAAGATTGCGTGGGTAGGGAGTAAATGCTGTCATGAATGGGGATCCCGGTGAGTGTGACAGTGGTGCCCCGCCCCGTTTCCGGCTGGGCCCTTTTGTTTCCGGAAAAAAAAAAAAAAAGAAGGATTTCTATTTGTGCCCTCAAGGGTTTGGGGGAAGGGGAAAAAAAAAAGGATTTTTTTTGTGCTCTCAAGGGTTTGGGGGGAAAAAAAAAATAGAAATTGTGTTATTGTTGTTTTAAATATTTGATTTGTTGTTGTTTTTTCTATTTCTTTGTTTTTGGGTGGTTGACTTTCTTTGGTTGCTCTACTCCGTTAAGGGGTTTTTTTTTTGGTAGATTTTTTTTTGGACCTTCCCCCTCAGGGCCCGATAGCCTCAACCTCTCTTGCTCAAACCCTGGCAGCAAGGGGGCGGGCGTTGGGATGTTTTTTCCCTGGGAAAATTAGAATTTTTGTCCCCTTTTCCCCAGGATGATACCCCCAAATCTTCCTGCTTTTAGCGGGGGGACTGGGTTGGGGGTAATAGTTTTTTCCCTTTCTAAATATCTATTTCTTTCGTTTCCCTATTGTTTCATTTTTGATTTTTCCCCCTTGCCCCTCAGAGTGTGGGATAAACTTCTCCCCGTCCGCTAATAGTGTAGGTGGTGAGGTTTGATTCGCTCTGCCCAAATAAAATTTATCTTTTGATCATTTTTTTTGGGGGTGTGGTGCGAGATTTTCTTTGAGTTTGGTGATGTGCTTTATTGATTGATTGTTTAAATTTTTTGTATTTTACTGTAGTGTGGGGGATATTGTGCGTGATTTGTTTTTCCCCGTCCCCAGTTTAGGGAGACGGCCCACTAGGGTGCTTCTGTGGCTTTTTGTTTTCTTGTTTCTGCTCATTTCCCGGTCCTGTTTTATCCTTTCATTTCCTTTTCCCCCCCTTTTTCAAAACCCTTTAACCCCTTTCCCCTAAATAAGCGCCTATTAGTTTTCTTTTTACATTTTTATCTTTTAGGTAAGTTTTCCGCTTTTTGTGTTTCTTCCCCCTTTTTATTTTTGTGTTTCCCTTTTGTTTTGAATTTTTTATATTCATTTTTTGTATAAGGCGGTTCATTTGTTTTGAAAATTTTTTAAAATTAAGTAAGAAAGAAAGATGAAAACAAAAAATTGGGAAAACAAAAACTTTAAAAAGAATTTATTTTCAGAAACTTTATTTGTTTTTTCCCCTTTTTTAAGGGGAAAAACAGTTTTGCATTAAAATTTCATTTTTTTTTCTAAATTTTCCAAAATTGATAGCGTTGCAAAATTATTTTTGGAAAAATACATTCCTTGGATTTATATTCCCCTTTTTAAGTAGCTGTTTTTGTTTTTTCCCGGAAAAATTTGATTTGTATTTGTATATCTTAATTAGGTTTTGTGAAACTAACTTACATTATGCCTTTTTTTTATTATACTTTGAGTTTTTTGGGTGTTTATATCTGCGATTCATTAGGGTGTTTTGTAAATTTTTTAAAAAAGGGAACGTTGGGTTTTTGTGGAGAGAAACTTATACTTGTGCAAATGCATGTAGGGGACGGCTAAGCAGAGGGAAGCTGAAGAAAATGTTAGAGGGGGAAGAAAATAGACCAGAGGGAAGCTGAAGAAAATAGATACAGGGGAAAGCGGAAGCTGAAAAAAAAAGATACAAGGGAAGCTAAATCGGGGGAAAAAGACTCGAGGGATCAAATTTGGAAAAAAGATTACAGGGAAAAGCTGAAGAAAAATGGGGATAGAGGGGGAAAGCTGAAAAAAATTAAATTCAGAGGGAAGCTGAAGCAAATAGAAAAGGGGGAAAGTAAAGTGAAACGTCAATTTAAGTTGAGGCAGTTAAAACTAGAGACTGTGTGAAATTAAAGATCCAGGCTCGGAAAAACCTCCACCAGTCTTTCCGCCCCATGCCTCAACCAAAAGCGCTATATTCAAAGTTGCCGCCTTTTGGGGAAAAAAAACGGATGCATTGATGTTTTCTTTTCCGTTTTGAAAGTCCGCAGTCTTGGGGTTTGGGCCCAAAAGGAAAAGGGGGAATTGATATTGGTGTTTTTTAAGGGTAGCGTTTTGCATTTTACACTCATTTGCGCGAAACAAAATTTAACTTGGGATCAGTTGAAAGAAGAACCCCTCAAGAAATTTCAATGTTTGTTTTCGTTTTCACGAATTTTCGTTCTGTGCGCCTGAAAAGGGAATCGTTTCCGTTTTTTCTGACCCGTATGAGTCATTGTTTGGATCGTGGTGTTTATCAAAAACGAAAAAGGGGACTTTTCGTCTGCGAGATTCCTTCTTAGAAAACAACTTTTCCAGGCGGGCAAAGATCTCCCCATTTTCCCTAAAAAAAGGGCAATTTAAAAAACGTTGGGGGAAAGTGTCAGATGGTGTCGTTTGATCGTCACCCAGAAAAGGGGTGGCTGGGAAAGGGAATTTTTCCCATCTTTGAGTTCATCGTCATGTATTCCATGGCAGGGAAGTTCAGGAAAGGAAAAATCTGGGTCTTTTTTGAGTCCTCAAGGAAAACCCTACCCTGGGAAGGCGGGATTTTTCCGCGGTTCGAGTGACTTTCGTCAATCCCAGTCTCACGCCGGACAGACCCTTTATTTCAGAAAAACGTTCCAGGTTTCGTGGAAAAACGCCACACGTAGCCTTTTTGGGGCCCAGTTGGGGCCCGAACGAAGTTCACAAAATAGTCAGCCCCCGATAGCTGCGCTTTTTCTTTTGTGATGGCAGTTCCATTGAACAGAATTCCCCTTTCAGAGGGTGATTAAAAACCCCTTTAGTCCCCCTGATTGGAAAAGGGCCTTTTTTTGCACCAGTCAATCTTTTGATGGACTGGTGTTAGAAAGGGCACCCTGGATTGCAGGCTTGGGTTTTGCGGCATGGGTGCACTATGCGGTGAGGGAAAATCTTTCGCCCTTCAAGACCGTTCTCAACACTGTAAAAAAGTGTAGGTCGTTTGGGGGGAAAGTTTAAAAACTTTTCGTGGCAAAATTTTTTGTCGTACCCCGTACTACTCGGTTTTCTTACGCTGGTTTTGAAAACCCCCAGTTTTGCGATTGATTTGGGAAATTTCCCGGGTGTCGCTACAGTACATGGTGGTGCTGGGGATCTTTTGTTCCCTTGTCTTGTGAGTATGATCAAACGTATAGGCGGGGGAAAGGCTAAAAAGCCGCTAAAAAGTCTAAAAACGGATGAACCCCGTTTCCCCCCAGTATTTAAAGAAATGGGGAAAAGCGAGCGCTGAGCAAAACTTTCGCTCCCCAAAAACGACTGTCAGAGTACAAACGGACAAACAAGAAATACTGGACCTAACATTTACAGGTGGTATGGCGGGACAACAGACAGGTTGTGGTTCCAAACCCTTAGAGAAACGTACTGCACACGGCTCAGATGCATTGTTCGGGGTTTCATGCGGAATCAAAAGAACAAAAAGGGTTCTTGATTTTTTTTTGGCGGGTTTGTCACAAAGGAATTTCGAAATACTGCCGCCATGTGACATCTCCCAAAAAGCTCTGAAAGGTGCGTCCATGTACCTTTGCCAAAATGCCCTTTTTTGTTCTTTGGAAGGTTTGTATTGATTTTGTTGGACCGTTTCCCATGTCTTTTCGGGAATCGCATATCTTGACTTTGGGGTACAGAAAAAAGGTATCAAAAAAGCGTTCCATGAAAAAAATTGATACGTACTGTCGCTGAAGCCTTACTTGCAATTTTTTTCCGAGGGGTCTTCCGACGAAATTCTCCGGATTGTGGAAGCAATTCATTTCTGTTATGAGGGAAATTTTTCAGTGTTGTAAATTTCTTCCATTTAAAACCACCCCATATATCCCAATCGAATGGCATGGTTGAACGTTTCAATGGAACGTTGAAGCCCATTTTGGGAAAAAGGGTTGCAAGAAAGAGCCCCGGGTGGGATGTTCGTACCGGCTTTGTTTTTGAATACAGGGAAATGCCGAACAAAACGTGGGATTTTCTCATTGGCTTCTTTTCGGACACTCCCCAAGGGGGTCTTTGGATTTTTGTGACAAATGGACGGAAGAGGGACATACCTGCAGTAAAATGTTTACCAATACGTTTATAAACTGCTAATCGTTTGAAGGATGCATGGAGCTTGCTCAACAGTCAGCGATGAAAAAACAGTGTGTACGGTCTTTGCAGACAGAAAAGCAAAGGATTTCCCTTTCGTGTAGGGGATAAAGTTTTGTATACCACTGTAAAACATAACAAGCTTGTGATGGGGAAAGGGCCCCTTTTCAGGTGGTCGAAAAACTTTCTGCAGTAAATTATAGATAAAAATGGCAAAAGGAAAAGGGTTTTTTTCATGTGCAGTTGAAGAAGTATGTAAACGTAAAAATGTTCCCATAAAACCAGTCTTTTTGGGGATATGCCCCTGTGTCAGCTGATGTCAAAATGACAGACATTTCTGATGAATTTGTACCCAATGTAAGTACGGGCAGATCAAAGGTTATAAAAAAACACAAAATGTAGGGTGTTAACATCTACCGGCAGATGAGTTGTCCCCCTTCCATTCTGTTATCAAAGGTAAACCCCTTGAGGTGGGGTTCTGTCGAATGATTTGTTACAAGTCAAACAGAACAGCTAAAAGACTTTTTAAAAAACTTTCAGGTGTGTTGACGGATTCCCCAGGAAGAAATGGTATTAAACCCCCATGTTTTCAGAAAACGTTGAAATACAGTGCGAACCAGCCCTACCCCCCCCCATTTGAAAAAAAAAAAAAAAAGGGTTGTCGGGAGTGTTGGTATTGTATGGGCATGTGAGAAGTTCGCCAGGTTCTTGACGGAAAGAAAGTTTCATTTACAGAGACCATGGGCCCTGAGTTCTTAAAATCATAAAAGACTAAGAACAGCGGTTTTAAGAGGTTTTTTGGCATTGCAGGTTCCAGTTTACTGTTGAACCAGTGCCGGGAAACCCAAAAGTCAGGCAGTTTTGTTGTCACGTGCGTGAATTTCGGACAAAGTAACTGTCTTAAAGGGAAAGCTATTCTGTTTTTGTTTTTCTTATGATACGGGTGTCACATTTGCAGTGCATTGTATGCACTGACGATTTAAATCAAGTGGATTTATGAAAATTTTGCTTTAAAATGATATATTTTTTTGAAGCAAACAACATTTGTGTTGTGTAATGATATTTTTTTTTCTTCGTAAAAAATTGGAAAAAAAAATAAATATATTTTTTTAAATTTGCTTGTGAAGATGAATATTTTGATGTGTGTGAGCAATAACTTTTAGAATGTTATAACATGTTTTGATTGTGAAATGAGCAAACCAAAGTTTTCTTTGGTCATTGTAACATGGGAAGCATGGATTTTTAATGGACTAAATTACTGTGGGGAAAAAAAATTTGTTTAAACTAGTTTATTTTGTTTACATGCTATTGAGAAACATTTAATTTGGGAAAATTTCATTTCTGAGGATTTAAAAATTATGATGTGAGCAAAGTCAAGGGAAAAATGTGCTTAAATTTAATGTTGAACCCAATTTGTGCTTTAAATTTGTTGATACCCCAAAATTTTTTTTATCCATGTAATTTGTGAAATGTATCTTGTGGAATTGGTGATAAAATTATGAATGTTTTTTTTGAAAATTAAAAGTTTGAAATATGCTTTTATGGTGGATCATGGTGATTGTTCTATACGTTGTTTATTAATTTGGTAAAATTCATTGCGTGGTTAAAATTTTTGAGATTCATGGCTAAAAATGTTTTTAAGTGAAGTGTATACCCTTTAAAAAATTTTCTGGAGAAAATTTTTTCACCCCAGGAGGGGGGTGTTGTGACTCCCTCACATAAAGGCATGGCGTCCATCCTGTAGTTGTTGATTTAAATCTTTCCCGTGCAAAATTTAAAAGGAAGAATTTCATAGGGTTGATATGTAGGGGCGTCCCAAAATAATTGTGGTTGATCTTTCAAGAAACAAATGTGGTCATTGGGTGAAAAGTGCCCATGGTATGTTTAAAAGGGCTGGAAAGGTAAGGTGCTGGTATGTGTTTTAAAACTGGTATGCATACTAGGAAAAGGGGGGAAAAGGTCAGTTTTAAACCCAGCGAGGGCCCTAGAGATCGCCCTGTCAGGCGGTGGTCCCTTTGTCCCCAGTCTTACCGGTGAGTGTAGTAGGGGGGGAAGAAAGGGGGGAAAAATTTAAAAGAAAAGAAAAGGGAAAGAATTCATATGTTAAATTGAGAAGAAAGGTTACTTACACAAACCCTTATTCGTGTTTACCCCTTTCCCCCTTCACCCTTTCCCCTTTTCCCCTTCCCCCCTTCATCTTTCCCCCGTGAGGGGGTTGAAGATGGCCTGGTGGGGGGAACATACCGGTAGTTCAGCCCGCCAGTACAACCCCAGGGGAGGAGTTGAAGTCGTCTTTTGCAAGAGCAAGGGAAATGGGGAAAGGAAAAGACGAGATCGTATTCCAGGAAAAGGAGAGTTGGGGGGCGTATTTGTCTGAGAGAGAGACGGGAATTGGAAAGAGGGGGTTTTTTCTTGAGGCGGGGCCCTCAGTGATTAGGGAGTTATGTTTCTCCGGGTTCGGTTTTTTTTGGATAACGGAATGTGAAGGCCCCATAGCTTTACAGAAGCGGAACTAGACTTTTTTATCTCTCGATGTGGGGAGATACATGTGTGGATTTATTTGTCTTCGGTGGGAGGGGATACATGTGTGAAGTTTTATTTGCTCTCGGTGTGGGAGGAACTGTGTGCAGATTTTTTGTTCTCAGTGTGGGAGAGATACAGTTGTAAACTTGTTTCAAGGGGTTTTGATGTTTTTAGTAAATTTTTTTCCCTAAAGGAAGGGGGGAAAAAGAAAAAATTCGGTAGTGCGTTTTTGGTTGTTTGGAAAGTTTGGGTGTGGTATGGAGAAATGCTGTCATGAATGGGGGGTATGAAGAGTGACAGTGTGCAGTTTTTTGATTGCCGCCTCTTTATATATTGATCCAGTTATTTTGATCTTCAGATATGTTAAAACAATTAACTTTAAACCCCAATTTTTTTAAAGGGAAATTTTCTACAATCCCGCCCCAAATTGACAATTGGGTACTTAAAAACCCCCGGGCCGTTTTGCTTGGTGATTGATGTACTTCTTTTTTTAATTTTAAAAAAAAACTAATTTAAATATAACGAAAGTGTTTTTGCGCCCGGGGCGGCCCCCCCTACTTTTCTAATCGCTTTCTACTTCGCTCTTTTAAATAAACAACAAAAACTGGTTTTCCATCTTGTTATTTTATTTTTCACCAATGAATTTATATTGCTTTTAATTCTTTAAATTGAGTTCCGTAACGATATAATGATAACGCCCCCCCGCCCCATTGGTAGCAAAACTTTAAAACTGTTGACGGTTTGCAGCAAAAAAATTAGAAACATGTTCTTAACTCTTGAAAATGAACATACAAATTTGGGTTTTCCAAAAGGGGAAAATCAGAGGTTTTTTCCCTTTTAAAATTTTGATAAACATCTTCTTTGTACAAAATCTATAATCTTTGTCACTGCTGTGAAAGTAAAATTCGAGCAAGTCCTTGGAAAAAGGTCTTCTTTTTTTTCTAGGGGGAAAATTTAAGAAATTTGGGGTTTTTGTCGTTAAATTTGTTAACAAATTTCCCAAAATTCGCAGTTTTTTTTAAAAGAACAAAAGTTGTAGTAGCCATCAGGTATGTTTTGAGTTATTGTTTTGCCTTGTTCGCAAAAACATTAACCCGTTATTCTGGCCTTTTCAGTTGTTACCCCACAAAATTTAAAAAACCCCAATTTCTTAAGGGCCCCCTATAATTGCCGCGCCATTGAAATTGGGTTTGTTAAAAACACCGTTTTTTTTTGTTGGTTTTATTGAGCGCATCTTTTTATAACTTTTTAAAAAAATTATTAAAAAAAATGGAGCCTTAAAATATAATAAAAGGCTATTAAAATGTAGGAGTTTTATAACCCCAAATCTTTGGATTTCGAAATTTTAACCATTGCGTAGATGATCTAGGGGCTTCAAGTCAGACTTGTAAACCACAAACAAAATATTTAAATCCCCCAATAAAAAGTGCGAGTGCCATCATCTGGTCATCCCACCCTAGGGCCCTTTTTCCGAAATCAGTTAAATTTGCCATTTATGCGAAACCACTGGCTGTGGGTTTTATGCAAACCATTTAAACCCCAATCTTTTGAAAGGTCGTTTTAAAACTTTATTTTTATTCCAGTCAGACGATACAAACCCGAACTGCAAGGCCCCCCCCCAACGACAACGCGTTTTATCCTTAACCGTCCAATAAACAATATGCATTGGAAAGAATCTGCAAAAATTTAAACATTAAACCTTTAAAATGACTTAGACAAAAGTTAGACCACGCCATGGGTTGGGAATTGTTTGTGGGGGGGCCCCTAGGAATAATTATTTTTAGGGCCCGGGGCCACACCTTTTCAACCAAAGCACAAGTTAGATTAGGATAAATAGAACAAAAAAACCCTAATGCCTGGACAACTTTTATTTTAATGAAAGTGAAGGTCTAATTGCCAGGGGAAAAGACTCAATGATCCAACGGACATGTTTGGTGCTATTAGGGCAAAAGCACAGCCCAAGTTAGATAGTGATCAGCTACGGGTTTTGATGCTAGAAAAACAAATTTTTACCCCAATTTAGAGATGCTATTAACTTGCTGTTGATTTCCCTCCCAGCATAAAAAGGTTTTCAAGCGTTCTTGCACATGTAGGTCAAAGGTTGGTTTGTTTTTAGGTTTGGATTTACATGTACCTCGCCCTTGAAAACCTTGGCAGATACAGAATTTATAACAATGAAATCCTCATGCTGGGTGATAAAAACTTAGGGCCCAATAAAGGTTTAAAAAAAGGGCCCCGTCCATCCTTTTAAAAAAATTACCTAGCCTAAAGAAAGCGATTAGTTTAGCCCCCCACCCCAGAAAGCCCCAGGGTGATCTCCCTCGCCGACAGCCATACTGCGAAAAAAAGGGCCCTTGTTGTTTTTTTTAAATTTTGTGGATTGCCATACTTTATTTCACAAAAAATTAAACCCAGCAGCTAACGCCCCTAATGCCCACAGAGGGACCCATTTAACCAGCCACCTTCCTATAGTAGACAAACCCAATAAAACACTGCCTATTATGCCAGGCAGAGATCAAGCGCTTTAGCAGTATTTTTTTAAAAAGTTTGTAGTGCGCAATTGTTTTCAAAATCAACTTTTACAGGCTGGGTGTTGGAGGGTTATGGCCTGTTGGCCCCTGCGGTTTAAAAGAAAAACGAGGTAGAGATAGAAAAACCAACAGCTGTTATATATATATTAAAACCCCCTTTTTCTCTAAAACGAACCCTTATTCCCTTCCCCCAGCGTAGGTTTTAAAAAGTATTCTGTTTTTTGTTTCCTTTTTGTTGTTTGCGCTGCTAGCGCACTGTTATCAGACAACATTCAACCGGGCTTTCCTTTCTTCTTTAAAAATTTTGTTTTTTTGCGTATTTAGTTTTTTCTTCTTGCCCAAAATTGTTTTCTGCATCGCCGCTTTTTTTTTCTTTTCTATCTCTCTATTTTTTCGCTAGGTTTTTTTAAATTTGTTTTCTAGTTGCCTCTTATTGCCTTTGGGGTTTTATGAGCTAGGGGGTCGCGTGGAAAAGGAGGATCTTTCAATTGTTTCTAATGTTTTTTGTGTCTCTCATCAAAACTGTTTCAATTTCTGCTATTGTTCATCTGTTTTTGATCCTAATCTTAAAAAGGGGGCTTTTATTTAGTCGTTTTGGGAATCTTCCCCCCAAGTTCTGTAAAAAACTAACGCCTGGCCCCTTTTTTAAAAATTTTATCCCCTTGGTCAGAAAAGGGATCCTCTGTTTAATTGTGTTTATTTTTAAAAAATTAGGGGGGTCTGGTTTGTTGTAACTTTACAAAATTTCCTCGGTAGTTTTATAACAGGGGTTTGTTTTATCTATTTTAAAATAAAAAGGATAGGCCTTCGGGCGGTTTGTCCAAAGTTTATGTAGAATGAGTTATTCTATTTGAAATAGTTCGCCGAGTGGCTAAGAAGGGGGTGTTTCTGCTTCTTTAAGAAGGGGTTGAAAAACCCTTCTGTCTCTTTCAAGTTCTCGCGAAATAAAGGACCAAATTCTGTTTCATCAAAAAAGGGCTCGCGTTCTTTTTTTCTTCAATAGGTTCAATTGCGTCAAAATTTTCACCCCTTTTTTTATTTATTTTCTTTTTTTTTTTATAAAATGAATCATAGGGTTTGTGACCTCGACCCATCAGAAAAGAGAAGGCCCCCCAGGTGAAAAAAGGAAAAGGAGCTGTAATTAGTGTAAATACCCCAAAAACAGTTAGCCTGGACAAGATTTAAAGTTGGGTTTTCCCTGTCTGGCGTGCGGTTATAATCCCAGGCATGAAAACTATATTCAAATAGATTTAAATCGGAGTCAAATGCTATGTTGTTGCTAATTTAGCGAGCAATCTTTTTAAACTTGGTAATAAAACTGGAGGGACAGAAGTTTTTATAAAAACGAGGCAGACATTTTGCCCAGAAGTTTATCGGGATAAAAACCCAAAACGGTTAAAGCAAGGTTAAAGCGGAGGATGAAAAGATGTTTTAAAAGATGGGGCAGCAACAGAGCTTTGGCAACAGATTTTGATCCTCTAGATTTTGAGTGTTAAAGACGCTATGCATTTTCCCAAAGGGCAAAAAAGAAAAACTTTTTATGATTGACATTTAACCCTAGGTTTTGTCGTTTGTTAAAGATCCTTTGCTAAATCACAGTCGGAATCTCTTTTGAGTTTGATGTTTTTAAAACCGGATGGCCGAAAATTTAAAACCAGTTAAAGTAAAACGGTTATTTATATGAAAGTTTGCACGCATTAAAAAAACGAAAAAAGCGAAATTTGGAACATACTTAAAATCGTCTCTAAAGTCTTTAAAAGGGAAATTTTGTTTTGTTTATAAAAAAAAAACAACCCCTTTTTCAGGAAAATCAAAGAGTTTTATATAAAAAAATTAAAAAGGTTGACGTGTAAAAAAGGGAAAAGTCTGATGGGTTTGTATTCGGGCGGGCTTTTACCTCCCCAACACTTCGTGAAATAAGAATTTGTTCGCTGGATAGGGCAAAGAGATCCTGCAGTTGATCGCATATGAAAAAAAATTGCTTATATGTAGTTTGGCTATTAATAAGTAAATATGGGCTGTGGTTAGATTTTAGATCCACTTTTTGAAACAGATTTTTTGGGGAATTGGAGAAAGGTGGCAGTGGTATACAAATAATTTGCAAGAAAGCGCGGAGCGGTCCCAAAACAAATGCTGTTTTTTGGTTTGTGATGCTCAGTTAACATTGAAGAAAACAGACAAAAGAGCAGTCATTTTAAAAGCAGAAGAAAATTCTAATAAAAAAGAGGAAGTTTGGTTTTCCAAAAGTCCGCACTGTTTCTTTTCTGCGGGATTACTGGGGTGGGGAAAACTGTTTTGTACTTGATTTTTTTACAACAATATAAAGGGTTTTATTCGAAAACATTGTTTTTATTTGCACAACCTTAAGCAAAAAGTCTTTCAAAGAAAGGAAGTTTATTTTGGGCAGACAAGAATTATTTTATTGATCCCCGAAAAAATGAGCGAACTGTTTAGTATTTATAGTATTTGAGGGAAATGAAAAAAATGTTTTTATTGATGATGTTCGCTGAACGGACATGTTAAAAAAAAAAAGTCTGTCAAAGTAGCTTTTTTTGGTCGCCCCGCCTTGTTTTGTGTGGTCTTAACTCAAAAATAAATGGTTTAAAGACTTTTTATCGCAGTTAAAATCGGTTTTTTATTTTACACTAAAGGGCAAAGTGTTTTGAAAAATGTTTAAAATGAAAATTAATAATAAAAGGGACAAAAATGAGTAAAAAAATAAAAGAGCCTAGAAAAATCTAAGCCGCTAAAACTATGTTACGGATGCCCCCCCTTTAAAACGTTTTTTTTTGTAGATTGTTTTTTATGATTGTTATAACCAAATTGTTTTTTTAATTTTAAAATTAAAAAAGAAAGTTCGAGGGCCAGAATCAAAAGCGGGAGCTCCTTAAATGCATGCGTAGGCTAAAAAAAACCCGGAGAACAAATGAGTTTGATTAATAGGAGTGCCCGGAAAGTTTATGGTTTGAGTAAAGAGACGGGGGTTTACAACGAAAAGAAATTGGAAAAAAAGAAGCAATATCCCAAACTAGAAGAGATAAGAAAATTTTAAAGGGGAAAAAATTTTGGCAAAAAAGAATAAAAATTTATAAACGGAGAACTTGGGCGTTTCTTCTGAAATTGACTGGAATTTAAAGTTTGAAACCGGAGCCCCCCTGTATAATGATAAGAAAAACAATTTTTTAAAGGTTTTGAATGGGGTCATTTTGTTAGCCCAGTTCCCGGAACAAACAGAAAAAACTATTGAAATGCTTGGGGGATGAATATATGCTACGAGAAGAAGTCCTTAGTGAAGTGGGGGGCGACACCCTCGGCTTGATTTTTCCCCCCGTACAGGGATCTAGGCAAATGACGATTTTTTTTGCTTATTTATTACTCCCGGGGGGGGACCCAGTTTTCCGAAAAATGCGTAAAATTTGAGGTGTACAATAAAGGCTGAAAACTTGGATGCCCCCCTTAAGTTTGTTTTGCAATACTAAAAAAAGGAGGTGAAAAAAAAACCCATGATATCGAAGGTTATGTGATGGTTGCAAAAACAAAATAACAGCATGATTTATTTTCTTAAATATGTTGATTTTTTTGCGTTTTCTTGTTGATGAAGTGCTGCCAGAAGGATTAATAAAAAGATAGATAAAATTAATTTAAAAAAATAATCTTTATTGAAAAATGGAGGTTCAACAGTTTAGGTTAGAGCAAATAACGAAATTTAAAAGGGAAAAAAGAAAGCGCTTGGTAAGTTAGGGTTCTAGAAAGAAATATGCTAAAGCTTTAAATTCTTTCTTAGTATTACGGTCTCCTGTAGTAGCGTAAGTGTGGGTCTAGTGTTGTGTTTTAGCTAGTGGGGTCGGGGGCCAGCCCCTTTTTGATTAGGGGCCCTTGGGGTTTTGGGTTGGCGGTGTCTAGATTGTAAATGTGTTTTAAAAAAATTAACTCCCAAATACAAAAGCCATGCCCTTTTGCTTTGCACAGCAAAAATTTTTTCATTGGATTAAGAAAAAGCAAATCAATTTAAAGGGTTTAAAACTTAGGAGAAGATTTCAGAAGCTTATGGCCCTGGTGAGGATTAAGACGCAGAAAATGAACTTCAAAAGGAGTGGAGGAAAAACTTTTCTTAGACAGGGAGCACTGGGCAATTAACAGAACTTAAAAAACAAAAAAGTCGGTTAAACCCAAAAAAGGCAAAAAAAAGTTTAAAATACTATTTTTTGTTTGCCCCCTGTGTTTTGGGGGACAACTTCAGCTCTTCACGAAAAAAGGATCTTTTAGGGGGAGGTTTTTTTTGACGAGAGAGTCTTCTTAAAAAAAACAGGAGGGGTTGTTTTTTATAAATTTTTTCAATTCATAAATCTATGTATTGGTTGTGGCTAATTTTAAATCACCCTTTTGCCTCTCCCGGAGTCAAAGTATTTTCTTTTGCCCAAAAGGAGGTTTTGGTCCTTTTGCTTTCATAATGCTAATTTTTTTAATTTATTGCGTTTATGGTTTAAGACCCGTTGCTTTAAATTCTTCTTGCATGGCCCTTTAAGATGATGGGAAATTTTTAACCTTTGGGTTTTTTGCGCGTTTATCCAAATTTCTTGTGATATTGATAGGTAAACAGGCGTTCGGTGATTCTTATTAAAAATTTTCCCTGAGTTGTGATCGATGGGCCTGGAATCCCTCCCCAACTGTAAAAAGGGGTTTTAAAAACAGTTGGTTTTCAGAAATTTAAACCTTTTTCCTCTCAAAATTGATCATCCTAGGTACTTTAATGGGCCCCCGCATGTATTTTGTTGTAAAGCCCCCCACAGCGTTGAGTTTTTTTTTGTTAAAGGTTCGCGTCTTTGATTTGAAACCTGCAACAACTGCAGGCATACTTAAACTTTTTTTTCTAATTTTTTCTGTAAAAAATAGGCAAATCCCTTGGTGGGTTTTCATTGGAATGAAAAACAAAACGAGGCCTTATTTTTTTGGGAGCAGGTGAATATTTTCCAAAAATTTTTGTTTTTTAAAGCCGTCTTTGCTTGATTCAGGCCCTTTTGCGCTTTACTTGTTTTTCAAAAGCGTTTTCCCTTTCCCAAAACCTTTTTGGGATAAAAATTTTTGTATTTTCATAGAAGGGTTATTTTAATTGGGTTTTAATTGTTTGTGCAAGAAAATTTGATTGCTCCCTTTTGACCCACAATGAAACCAATTTCTGCTATTTTTTTTTTTCGATGGTTATTTAAAAATCAGACGTTTGGCGGTGGGGATGTTTTGAAACTTTTTTCCCGTACTAAGAATATTTTTTTTTTTGGCATCAAAAGTCTGTAAGTGTGCTTGCATGGCCTGTTCTTTAACTTTTTTTTTAATAAAGTCTAGTGGCAATTCGTTTTTTTATAAAGGGCTCTTGCCCTTTGCTAAAAACTTCTTTGTTTGTTTGGCGTTTCCTTTTTTCGCGGACCTCAATTTATAAAAATATAATTGTTCCGGAAAAGGGCCCAAAGGGTTAACAAAAGTCCCCCTCCCTTTAAATCTCCCGCCCTCTTTTTATAAATTAAAAATTTTCTTATGATTAATTTTCTTGAACTAATATTTTTGGGGTAATCCCCGTGTAACAAGAAAGTCTTTTGACGAACCCCCAGTGATTACAACTATAAACTTAACAAGTCCAATGTTAACCTCCCAGACGCCCGGGGATTTTAAAAATGTTTTTTTTCTAGCACGTATAGCTATATAAGATGCTAATTCAGCAGAATGGTAAATTTTATTGATAATTTTTTTTCCTCTCTTTTATTAACTAAAAAAAAATTAAAAAATATAATACGAAAAAAGTTATTGGGTTTTTAATAGATAAATTTTTTTTGTTAAACTAAAAAAAGGTTGAAAAAGCTTTGGCAAATCTTCTATCTTTTCCCATGTTGGGCGGTTTATTTCCCAACCAAAAAAAATTTTGCAAGGGTAAATAAATTATAACAAACTATGGCATGAATAAAATTTAACCCAAATTAAATCTGGGTTTTAAAAATATTATATTATTTTTTTTTTGTTTTTAAAATGGGTTTTGACGAAAAATTAAAGTGTGAGGGCAAGCAGGCTCTCAGAACAACTGCCATAAGAAAGATTATATCTTGGTGTTGTGGAAAAAAATAAACAGTATTTGGTGTTGAATAAAATATTGAACAGATCCAAAAACTGTCCTCAGACGTTTAGAAGTACTACGTAGGTACGAAACACAGTAGGGTCAAAAAAAAGGTTAGTAGTGGGTAGCAATGATTGTTTATATGCTAAGTTAGTAAGTAAGATGGGGCCCTTTATTCAGAGAAAATTTAAATATGAAATTTCACAAAAAATCGGTTTTAAACAAGCCCTAGAAACTCTTTATGTGATAGTATTACAGATTTGGGAACTATGCTATGCCATTCTCATGGTTAAATTCTTTTAAAATATTAATTTTTTCATATTAAATTTATCGCAATAAAAAAAATGAGCGATCAGGAGAAAAAGACGCCCCAGGCAAACCCCAGAACCCTCCGCAGGGCCGAATGCCCACAAGTGAATTTCCCCAAGTGAGTATGTTATAAAATAAAATCCTGGAGTATTTAGGGGGCGTAAATTTGAATTTTCAACAGACGCAAAAAAAAAAACCAAACAGAAAAAAAAAAAATTTTTTAGATAGTAAAACAAAATCCCGCCCAACAACCCCAATAAAAAAACCCAAAACCAAACAAACGATAAGATGATTTTATGTAATAGTGTGTTGTTGTTGGGGGGAAATTTTAGCATACAAAGTTAAAAGCCATTCTTGAGCAAAGTTACAAACCCCCCAAAGCCAGTAAAAGAAGAAAAAACCGTTCGCAAAAAAAGGAACCCTGTGTGACCCCTTTTTATGGGATAGTTTTAAGACTAGTAAAGTAAAGTTAAAATATAAGTCAATTGTTAGTTATGAAAGTATTTTTCTTAAGTGCAATAAAATTACAAGTAAAATAAAAAAAATAATTCTTAAATAATATAGTTAGGTTTTGTTAAATTCTTGTAGGTTCTTAAATAGTTTTGTTAGGTTTTAAAAAAGTATGTGAGGTTCTTAAGTTAAGAAAATCAGTCGTCAAGTTAATTTTTAAAGTTTCCAAAGCCCCACAGATATGAAAATCAGGACGAGTAAGTTCTTTGTTTTGTTAGGGTAGTGATTTTTTTTTAAAGGTTGTGTTTATTGAGAAGAGTAGAGCGCAAAACTTTGGTGATAAAATACTTTTTTTCAAAGAGAGTTGCTTGTAGTTTCGGAGATTTTTTTTTTTGAAACTTCTTTACTTATGCCCTTTGCTTTTTTCATTACGAAGTTTGGTGGCAAAGTATACATCTTCCCGCAACCCAACTATTCTTTGATAACTGTCCTTAGTTATCTTATCTTTCCCAAAACTTTCTTGTTGAGTTGAAAGTAAAGGATGTCTTTTGGTAGTCGATGTTTTCGTACACCCTGTTCTTTACCCTTTGTTTTTTAAGTCCTTTTAAAAGTCTTTGTTTGGGGGTTGAATAAAAGAGTGGTGTCTGTGTAAAGGCTTTGTTTGGGTACAGCGGTTTAAAGTAGCGTACGAAATTCTAACACAATAATTTGACAACTCAATACAGTAAAACGTAAAACGGCTTGTCCCAATTTAAAACTTTTTCTTTATAATGCCCCAAGTGTCGTTAAATCTTTAAAGTTTTATAGTTAGGGTTTTGAAGAAAAATTTAAAGCTTGGTTTTTTTTTGTAATAATTTTACATTTTAGTTTTTGTGGATTTCCATGGTTTTTTCCAAAGGTGTTGTTACCGTTTAAAGAGTTTTTTTGAAAGGGCAGTGGCTGGGTTTAAAATCAGTTTCTTTTTGATGTTGGTCTCATAAAGGGTTCTTGGTCAAAGCAATGATTTTTGAAAAGCTCTTGTTTCAGTCCGGTCTTAGGTAAAAATGTAACGTCTGTAATGAAAACAAATTTTTTGTGGCGAAAATTTGGGAAAAGTTTGGAGGCTTGTGGGGGTCATCTTTAAGTTTTTCGGCCCGAGGATAATCGTTTTGGAGTATGTAATTCTTTGGATATTTAAGTCTATTCAAAAAATTGTCTGGGATTTAGGGGAAGCTGTGACAACGCACCCAACACAGTATTAAATGAGGTCCTTTTTCATTTTAAGTTTGTGGGGGCGGTTGGTTGGCCCTCATAAAATTGTTGGGTTAAGTAATTAAATAGTTGGTGGTTAGTGGGGTCTAGCATCTAAAAAACTTGTTATTAGCTTTGCGTAAGGTGTGAGGCTGCTAATCTCCTTAAACCCTCTTAATATTGAAGTGTGGGCAAATCAGAAATTAAATCAATTGGATTTTGTAGACTTTTAAAAAAGCTCCCAAAAAAACCTGGGGCGGTGTAATGTGATGAGTTTGCTGAAAAGTTTTATGATGTGTTTGAAATTTTTAAAGTTGCCAAAAAACCCGTCAGCAATAAATGATCGTGATGTTTCCCCTGTTTGGCTGTAATTTGTCCCGGTTTTGAGCGTATTTTATAGTGATCAGTTATGTCTTGCTCTAAGACTAGAAAAAAAAGGGGCCCCTTTTGGGGGGAAATGGTCTTCGTCAAAACCTTTTCCCCCGAGTTTGTATTCAAAAGGATAAACCTTTACCATAAAAAAGGGGGTCAAAATATTGTTTAGTGATGGAAAGTCTTGTGCGATCTGCTAATTTATCCCAAAATTCCCCTAGTGTTTGGGGAGAGTCATAAAAGGTAAACGTCAAGGTAAAAGTCATGCTTTTTTGCAGGGTGTGCAAAGCAGGTAAAAACCCCTTATATTTGAAGTCATGATTTATGATAAATGGAAACGTAGCCTCGTAAGTTATGAAAAAAGATAGGCAGTTTCCTGTCTTAGGGGCACCTTAAGTTGAAAAAAATTTAAAAATTTTTTGTGGCCCTCTGAATTTCCGTAAGTGATCGTGGTCCTTACTGTCACGTCTTCTGTTAGGGGTTAGCTCTAAACCCCAAATCAGCAGTGTGTGTGAGTTAGGTTTTGGGTTTTAGGAGTCTAAAATGTCTGAAAGATTTAGTTGGTTAAAAGGGAATTCAAAAATTGTTTCATTGCTCTAAAAATTGCTAGTGCATTGGGCCCCCTTTTAAATTTTGGGTGTGTTGGTCCGTTGCCCCAACAACCCTAAAGCTTTGAACAGATTGTGGTGGGTTAAAAAGGTTGTTTTTTGTTTTGCTGTGTGGGCATGTACGCGGCAAGATTGATTCCAAAATCAGCATAACCATTGGTCATTTGCATTTTGCGTACATTCTTAAAACAACTTTGACCGGGTTTAGGTGTGAGGGTTCGTTTTTGTTACAAAAATTTTACAATGTTCTTATGATGGAGTGTTCTTAAAATGGGATTTTGCCCCGACCCTTTTCAAAGCTTTGTTTAGGGATGTTTGTAGATGGTCTCTGCTTATTGTTTATTAATTTCTAGTGACTCTTTGTCTATCGCAAAAGTATCAAGTCTCGTGTTTGTTAAAAAAGTCGCCCAAAGTAGGCATTGGGGGAAAACTTGACATAGTTGGTTTATAGCATGTTTTCGTTTCGTGATTTGGGTTTTTTTGCTCTTCAAAATGAGATTACTTTTTTATTACGGGAAGGTTTGTTTTAAAAATTCGCTTGCTTTAGTTATAATTAGAAAAATCTGTTGCGATTTTTGAAGGTGCAAAGTGCGTAAAAACCCACATAAAAACACTGTTGCAGAATTATGTATTTTAAAAAAATGTCGTTTTAACTTAACTTTTTGGAAGAGAAAAGTAAGAATCCCCCACTTAGGATGAACTTTTTTTGCCCCCATTTGATTTCAAGGCTGTTCTTCAGACCAGCCGAACCCCCCTTTGCCCCCTCATTGATGATTTAAATGTGTAAACATGTAGTCAGCCAGCCCGATTAAAGTGTGATAACTGTTCTTCTTTCTGTTTAGTTGAAAAACCCCGATTCCATGTTACTATCTAGGGGTTATAAATAATCGAAAGCAACAAAAAAATTTTCGGCGGTTCGGTTGGGACTTGGGGGAAATTTTGAGATAGATGTGTACGCTTTTTGAACGTTTGTGGGTTATGATGTCTGTTCTTCACTAAAATATGCTTAATTGTTTGTCACTTGAATATTTCTTCCCTCGTATTAGTTTGTTTGGATTTATTGTGGTGTCATTTTTAAACCCCCAAAATTTTTAAAAAAAAAAAATTTATATAAAAATGTAAAAACGCGCTTTTTTTATTCACCCCGTGTTCAAAACCGTCAAGAACGTTAACCCCCAATAACATGCTAAAAATTTAGGTTTTTTGAATCATACAGTCAATGTTTATCACTTGATTGTTTTTAATAGTTCAATTATCTTTTTTATATTGTTTAAACATTTTCAAACCAAATTCATAAAATCAATGTTTAATATTTTTTTTTGTCGTAAAAGTTTTTTACAATTTTTAAATCAATTTTATTTAGTTTTAGAGCCCTTTTTAAAACAATAAAAAAAATTTTTAAATTCAATGATTTTGTCTTTTTAATCGTAAAAATGTTTTCTTAAACGATAGCTTCCTTCAGGGGGGGTAGAAAAAGCAAAAAAATTTTTAGAAATTATATAATAAAGGCTAGCTTTCAAAGGTGGGGGGCCGAAAGGTATTTTTTTGATTTAAACCTTCACCCTCCTTCATTTAAAAAGTCATAAAATTTTTCCCAAACCTTTTTTTAAAATATCTTTACCCCCCCCTCCCACCAAATCTAAAAATATTAATAACTCTTATACCCTTTCTTTTTTTAAAACCCAAAAATAACCCCCACAAAATTTAAAAAATTAATTCTTTTTTGTTTTTGGGAAAAAAGAAGTTTTAAAATTTCCGTTAGATTAAAAAAATTAAATTTTAGGGCTTTATTTGGGGGGAAAAAATTAATATTTGCAGTACCCCCCTTTTTTTGCAAAAAAGTTTTTTTACATTGTAAAATTTGGATTTGAGTGATTTGGTTAAAAAAGGGTTTTGGCAAAACTGTTGTGAACTATTTTTTGTGGGGGGTTTTGGGAGATTTGGTTGGGGTTTGTTTTTTTGTGTGTTGTGTGGGGTGTGTGTGTGTGTGGTGTGTGTGTGTGGTGTGTGGTGTGTGTGTGTTTGGGGAGTGTGTTTGTGGGGTTTTGTGGGGTGGTGTGTGGTGGTTGGGGTTGTGGGACATTGTCCCTGGGACGCGCTTCATGCCCTTTCTGGATGGCGTTCAAAAGGTAGGCCCTTGGGCCCTTTTCCGGGGGTGGGCACGACTCACCGCGCCCTCAAAATCGGGCAGCCTAGCTTGAACGGTTTTCGTGCGTAGCGGGGAAAAACGAATGGGTGATAAGAAACTTTTTTTTCGAACTGTTTCCGGTTTTTCTTGGTTTTGAGATATGGAGATTTTCCCGGGTAGGGGAATTGAACGTTGTTTTTTTCGAATGTTTTAGTTCTGTTGTTAATTTGAGATTACTGAGTAGTCGGAAAAAAGTATTGGAAAAAAACGATTTTTCCCGAGGGGAAAGTAAGGGGAAGAGGGGGGATGACACAAAGGGTAAGTTTAAAAGAAAGAGGAAAGAAGAGGGGGGGGAGGGGAAGGGGGGAGGGGGGAGAAAAAAAGTGTGAAGGGGGGAAGGGAGGAGAAGGGAAAAAGTGAAAAGGAGGGGGAAAGGGAAGGGGGGGTGGGGGGGTGGGGAGAGGAAGGGGAAGGGGGGGGGAGAGAGGGGGGAGGAGGGGGGGGGTGTGTGGGGTGGTTTGTGTTGTGTGGGGGTGTGTGTTGGGTGTGTGTGTGTGTTTGGGGGAGAGGAAAAAGAAAAGGAAGCAGCGAAGAAGAAGGGCGCAGACAAAACAAAAACAACAACAACCCACACACCACACCAAAAACCACACACAACAACACAGAGGGAGGGGAGAGAGGAAGGAGAGAGGAGGAGAGAGAGAGAAGGGGAGAGAGGGGGGAGAGAGGGGAGGGAGGAGAGGGGACCGAAAAAGAAAACAAACGCGTGGTGTGTGCCCCTGTGTGTGTTGTGTGGTGTGTGGTTGTGTGTGTGTGTTGTGTGTGTGTGTGTGTGTGGTGTGGTTTTGTGCGTGTGTGTGGCGTGTATGTGTGGTGTTGTGGTGTGTGTGGTGTGGGTGTGTGTTATGGTGTGGTGTATGTGTGGGTATGTGTGGTGTGTGTGTGTGTGGTGTGTGTGTGTGTGTGTGTGTGTGTGTGTGTGTGTGTGTGTGTGTGTGTGTGGTGTGTGGTGGTGTGTGGTGTGCGTGTGGTGTGTGTGTGGTTTTTGTGTGTGGTGTGTGTAGTGGGTGTGTGTGTGTGGTGTGGTATGTGTGGTTTTGGTGCGTGGTGCGTGGTTTGTGTGGTGTGTGTGTTGGGGTGTGGTGGTGTGTGGTGTGTGTGTGTGTGGGTGTGTGTGTGTGTGTGTGCGTGCGGTGTGGTGTGTGTGTGGGGTCCCGCGATTGAGTAGAGGAGGGGGCTTGGGGAGTGTTTGGAAAGGGAAAAAAATGGAAAATAAAAAGAAAGTGGCATTTTTCAGATGATCGTAAGTTCAGAAAAACCAGACGTAAAGAACATGTAAATATGGAAGGAAGTAACCAAAAAAGTCTAAAATTTTTTTGTGTTGTGTTTTCGGATAAAACAGGATAATGATAATGTATAAAGTCAAAATCTAATATAAAGATAATAATTCAAAACAAGTAATAATAATGTTTTTGGTGATAAAAAGAAGAACAACAACAAAATATTTTTTTCCCAAACTTTTTGTTAATAAATGAAATATCGGAGTCACAAATGCGCTGAAGAGGGGGGTGTGCTTGGATTTCAAAATGCATTGGAATTTGTCAGTGATACACAATAAAATGTATATAATTTTAAATTGACAAAAGGGAAATAGGAATATCAATTTGATAACAAAAACACCACCCCCATATACTACTATACCACACCACCCAACAAAATTTTAAAAAAAGAAGAAAAAAAACCCTTATTGGGTTAGTTATGAATGTCTTATGTGCCTTTAATATTTTTTCAAAAAAAATTGCATAGCTTCCCCTACCATTTTCCCGGTCTACATTTGTCAAGGAAGCGTTATTATAAGGGAAAAACCCCCGATGAATGGCGTAAAAAAATAAAACGAAATGCCGAAAAGCGAAGTAAAGGGGAGAGAAAGTTTAAATTCTTTTCGTACTATTAGCTATCCCTTAACCCCCCCCCCCCAAAAACTCCCTTTCTCGCCCCCCTCCCCACCCCCCCAAGCCCCCAGCCAAAAAAACCCCCCCTTTGCCACAACCCAAATTACAGGTCGATAAGATTGAACCAAAGGAACTTGAGAACCCTTTGCCCCAAATTGCGGGTTTTGTGATTGCATTGCAGTCGCAAACACAGCTTTAGTCAAAAGGAGGGGGTTTTTCATCGACCCGGGCTTGTAGAACACCTTTCCCCTGGAAATTGTTTCTGCAATTTTATTCTATTTTTATTCTTCGTAGTATTCTATCTTTAAAATTTTGTTTAAAAACGATAAATTTCGGAATAGTATTTCGATTTAAATTTTTCAAGGAAAAATTTTGACAAACACAAAATATTTAAAGATGATAATGTGATGATGACGATAAAATTTGATGGATAAAATAAAAATAAAAAAATATAAGTACTATATACTACTCTGGTTATATATGTATATACTATAATTAAAAAGAAAATAATGATGTAATACTGCGATCATAAATTTCTAAACACTATTTTACTACGACTACATTCTACTATGCTGTTGCTGCTGCTGCTAGCTACGATAATTTCTCAGAGTAAGGAGTTGTCAGACGTCCTCTTTTAGTTGCTGAACTTGGAATGAAGATGTTTCAAGGAGTGACTCTAGGGGGATTCAAAAAAATTTTAACAAGAATTATTAGTGATTTTGATGACAACTGGACAAAAGGTCAACTCTGGTTGTCCCCTTGTCCCGTGGAATCGTTTGGGAATTCTTTTTTTAAAACTGGGATGAGAGTTGTTTGAAGCTTTAAAGAATTGCAAAAAAATATTTTGGCCCAAAACTCCCTCGCTGGACAAACGAAATTTAAAAACAATGCGTTTGACTTTAGGTCTTCTTTCAAGTAAACAAACCAGGAAACGAAAACAAAGAAGAGCAAAAAAGTACTTTGTAAAATTTGGCGCAAAATGGGCCCTTTTGTAAGTTTTAGTTTGGTTGAGTTCCTCGAGTATTAGAAGAGCAGAGTGGTTAGAGGGGTATTTATTTTGGAAAATTTAGTTTCGTTTGTTTTTATCAAGGAGATGTACTGCTGCGAAATGTCCCCTCGCTACACCCCTCCGTAAGTTTTGAGACCATAACCCAAAAGCCGGGAAAAAGATTTAGCGAAGGGGAAATTTAAAATTTGAATTTACCTTGAAAA
>JAFLJL010000786.1:26049-30364 GCA_018398815.1 Conus ventricosus | reverse complement strand
TGATGTTCCGGATGAGGGCCGTCGCGGACCCGCCCAGGTGAAGGTCTTCGCCTACCAGCCCATCTTCGTCTTCTTCGAGCAGTACGCCGCCATCGTCCCCAACACGCTACTCACCGTGGGCGTGACTCTGGTGGCCATGTTCGTGGTCTCCTTCGTGCTGCTGGTGCATCCGCTGATGGTGATGCTGGTGCTGCTGAACGTGGTGATGATCGTGGTGGGCATCTTCGGCTTCATGTCGCTGTGGGGGCTGACGCTCAACTCCGTCACCATGATCCACCTCATCATGAGCGTGGGCTTCTCCGTCGACTTCAGCGCGCACGTCTGCGCGGCCTACATGACGTCAGAGGAGCGCACGCGCCAGGCGCGCGCCAGGCACGCGCTGGTGCACGCTTCGGGGCCCATCCTGAACGGAGGGCTGTCGTCTTTCGTGGGCATCGTGGTCCTGGTGCTGTCCGAGTCCTACATCTTCCGCACCTTCTTCCAGATCATGTTCCTGGTCATTCTCTTCGGACTGCTGCACGCCGTTCTCCTCACGCCGGTCATCCTGTCGCTGATTGGTCCGCAGCTGTCACGTGACGAGAAGCTCGGGAAGGAGAAAGAGTCACGGGGCTCGAGCTTCACCAATGCAAGGCTTGTGACAAAGGGGTTATTAGCACGATAGCCTTTCCAGCCAATGGGAGGCAGGGAGAGAAAAACTCGCTGAATAAGTGGCTTGGAGGGAGTGCGGCGTTTGAAAACCAAAGCTTTGATGTCCATGTATAGGGATGGTCTCAAAATGAGTAGAGCGTGAACTTTTTCTTTCTCTCTGTCCACAAGATGTGAATAGCGTGGTATCTTCCGCACGAAAAGATTTCCGGTTTTTTGTCTCCCGTTTTGTTCGTTTCTTCTTGATCTACAACACAGTAAGGCGATATGTTGGATTTTTTCTCGTTTCTTCTTGATCTACAACACAGTAAGGCGATATGTCGGATTTTTTCTCGTTTCTTCTTGATCTACAACACAGTAAGGCAATATGTCGGATTTTTTCTCGTTTCTTCTTGATCTACAACACAGTAAGGCAATATGTCGGATTTTTTCTCGTTTCTTCTTGATCTGCAACACAGTAAGGCAATATGTCGGATTTTTTCTCGTTTCTTCTTGATCTGCAACACAGTAAGGCAATATGTCGGATTTTTTCTCGTTTCTTCTTGATCTGCAACACAGAAAGGCGTCATGTCGGATTGTTTTCTTTGCCCGGAAACTGCTGTTTCAGCGGCTGAACTTCGCAAATGACCCTCATGAGTTTTGCTTTTAAATGACTACTGATTGTGTATGTGTACGTGTGCTTGTACTTGTGCTTTTGCGCGCATGTGTACACATACACACACACACACGCACGCACGCGCACACGCACACACACACACACACACACACACACACACACACACACACACACACACACACACACACACACACACACACATACCGTGAAGCACATATGTGAGCCGTGTTTTTGAATGTATCTGTGTGTCATACCGTGAAGCACATATGTGAGCCATGTCTTTGAATGTATTTGTGTGTCATACCGTGAAGCACATATGTGAGCCGTGTCTGTGAATGTATTTGTGTGTCATACCGTGAAGCACATATGTGAGCCGTGTCTTTGAATGTATTTGTGTGTCATACCGTGAAGCACATATGTGAGCCGTGTCTGTGAATGTATTTGTGTGTCATACCATGAAGCACATATGTGAGCCGTGTCTTTAAATGTAATTGTGTGTCATACCGTGAAGCACATATGTGAGCCGTGTCTGTGAATGTATTTGTGTGTCATACCGTGAAGCACATATATGAGCCGTGTCTTTGAATGTATTTGTGTGTCATACGGTAAAGCACATATGTGAACCGTGTCTTTAAATGTATTTGTGTGTCATACCGTTCAACGTATGTGTACCTGACTTCAAATAATGTGTGCGCTGTTTTTAAATGCATTAAATAACGTGTGTTGTGTTTTTAAAATTGCATGTGTGCTGCATAGTCAAATACACACAGCATACATGTGTGTTTTTACATAGATGTGCCATGTCTTTAAATGCATATGTGTGCTGTAATGGAATATATCATATATACAGGATCTTTTAAAAAAAACATTATGCGCTGACTCTTTTAAAAAAATGTACGTGTGCCACATCTTTAAGTACAAAAATAGTCCACACTGTATGGTTTGTGTTTCAAAACACATGTGTGCTGTGTATACACCTACACATTTCATACCACTATCATTTATTCAACTTTTGCATACACCCAGTAATGCGGACCATACACGATTGAATCATTACACAGGTGGAATCCGTCAAAATTCATCGAGACTGAAGCAGGCAGATAGAAAAAAACAACAACAATGATCAGGAAAAAAAAAACAACAGAAAATAAAACCACGCACACGTTTGCACACATGACAGCTACAAGGTAACCACTAAATTATGCTGTAGAAACGCAATTGAAAGCCTGTCCGAATTCAAGAATTATTCTTTTCAATATACTCGTTCATTACAATAATGCATACATCATAAAAAAATTATACTTCTTCATACCGTTAGTACTTATAGATTATCCATTTCTCCCAAACTCCTGTGTAGATGTTAATTTGTTAAACAAAAACCAGTTCCGAAAACATTCGTCCGTTTCGATAATGGGAGAGTTGTGTGCCTTGGATTGCTTCACTTTAGGGGAGTTGTGTGCTTTGGATTGCTTTACTTTAGGGGAGTTGTGTGCCTTGAATTGGTTCACTATGGGAGAGTTGTGTGCCTTGAATTGGTTCACCATGGGAGAGTTGTGTGCCGTGAATTGGTTCACCATGGGAGAGTTGTGTGTCTTGAATTGGTTCACCATGGGAGAGTTGTGTGCCCTGAATTGTTTCACCATGGGAGAGTTGTGTGCCTTGAATTGGTTCACCATGGGAGAGTTGTGTGCCTTGAATTGGTTCACTATGGGAGAGTTGTGTGCCTTGAATTGGTTCACCATGGGAGAGTTGTGTGCCTTGAATTGGTTCACTATGTGGGAGTTGTGTGCCTTGAATTGGTTCACCATGGGAGAGTTGTGTGCCTTGAATTGGTTCACCATGGGAGAGTTGTGTGCCTTGAATTGGTTCACTATGGAGAGTATTGTGGCGTGAATTGGTTCACCATGGGAGAGTTGTGTGCCTTGAATTGGTTCACCATGGGAGAGTTGTGTGCCCTGAATTGTTTCACCATGGGAGAGTTGTGTGCCTTGAATTGGTTCACCATGGAGAGTTGTGTGCCTTGAATTGGTTCACTATGGGAGAGTTGTGTGTCTTGAATTGTTTCACCATGGGAGAGTTGTGTGCCTTGAATTGGTTCACCATAGGAGAGTTGTGTGCCTTGAATTGGTTCACCATAGGAGAGTTGTGTGCCTTGAATTGGTTCACTCTTTTGGAGAGTTGTGTGCCTTGAATTGTTTCTCTTTTGGAGAGTTGTGTGCGTTGGATTTTCTTGTTAACTGCAGGAGAGTTGTATTCCTGGGATTGTTTCACGTTGAAGAATTGTGTGCCTTGGACTTTGTTTTTCAGGACGAAAGAAAAAAGAATTGTTGTATTCAGTGCAGAAGAAAAAGCCGAAAACAAGGCAAAGCACTATACTTATGGAGCCATTTACTCGCCCCCTACCAACACCTGCCCCCCCCCCCCCCCCCCCCCCCCCCTAATTTGATCCCATTTGTAGCCATTTTTTGTTGTTGATGTTTCACGTCATTCGACGCAGGTTTCCGAGTCCAAACAAAGAGCTCGATTACCGGAAGTTCACAGAGCTAGATTGCAGTGCTTTCATAGCGGCGTCACTGTGCATAGACCCCCCCCCCACCCCCCACTCCCCCAGCCCCACCCCTCCGCACACACGCACACACACGTATGTTTACATTAAATGAAGAAAACTGATGATAATGATCTTGAAAACACCATTTCACAAAAAGTGTTTGTCGGGTGGGGTGGGTGAGGTCAAGTTACAGTCCCAGAGTCTAACGGCCGTGAGGACAAGGAACTCCAGAGATTCACCGTGTCAGAAACAAGCCACGAGAAAAGACGGAGTCCACCCGTCTCCTTCTGCCGCCTTCATTTTCCCTGAACCGAATCAGGTACCCGTTTCATGTTGGCTAGATAGAGAGTTGTCGAGTCGTGAAAATTGCACACTACGAGGTTCGAACCCATGACTCACAGCGCCAAACCCGAATGCTCGGACCATTCAACTGCTCTTCTGGTGAGGGGTGCAATCTAAGATAGCTTGAATCATAAACTAGATTAAAATAAATAAATAAATAAACA
>JAFLJL010000786.1:18549-21049 GCA_018398815.1 Conus ventricosus | reverse complement strand
GGTGAGGTAATGAGAGCTAAAGGTACCACGAAACTTCCCAGTTGGTAAGGTAGGGCAAGTAAAGGTACACGGAACTTGCCAATGGTAGGTAGGGCGGCAAGGTACCACGGAACTTGCCAAATGGTAAGGTTAGGGCGGGTTAAAGGTACATGGAACTTGCCAATGGTAAAGTAGGGCGGTAAAGGTACCATGGAACTTGCCAAATGGTAAGGTAGGGTGGGTAAAGGTACCACGGAACTTGCCAAATGGTAAGGTAGGGCGGGTAAAGGTACCACGGAACTTGCCAAATGGTAGGTAGGGCGGGTAAGGTACCACGAACTTGCCAAATGGTAAGGTAGGGCGGGTAAAGATACCATGGAACTTGCCAAATGGTAAGGTAGGGCGGGTAAAGGTACCACGGAACATGCAGAATAGTAAGATGGGGAGTGCCAGAGATTCACGGAATTTGCCGAGTGGTAAGGTCAGGCGGGTCAGAAATTCACGTAATTTGCCGAATGGAAAGGTCGGGCGGGTCAGGGATTCACGGAACTTGCCGAGTAGTAAGTAAGGTGGGGCAGGCCAAGATTCACGGAAATTGCCGAGTAGTAGGGTTGCGCAGGTCAGAGATTTACGGAACTTGCCGAGCAGCGGGTCGGGATGGGCCAGAGGTTTTGGAAGCTTACATAGCAGCAAGGTGGCGCGGGCCAGAAATTAACATAATTTCTGAGCGATTAGCCGGGGCAGACAGACAGAAGATTACGACACATGCCGAGCAGTGGGTGGGCGCACACAGATTACGACACTTGCCGAGCAGTGGGGTGGGCGCACACACAGCCCACGGGCACGGACTCCCGCCCCCACCGGAAGTGCAGCTGTCCGTTCTGACACACCTCCCGGATGACGGCCACGCGGTGGTACAGTGGTACGCACGTGTACAGGTTGCCCGTGTCCACGTACTCCGACGCCTGGCAGTGGCCGCACATGCAGCGCGCGAACCACAGAAGGCGCGGGAAGCGGTCCGTGCGATAGTTCTGCTCCAGGGTCCAGGGGCACATGGACTGCTGCTCCAGGCCGGGCAGGGAGGGGTAGCCCCCGGGGCGGAAGGGGGGGCACACGCCGGTCAGGTTGTGGTTGTCCCGCATCCAGATCTGCCTCAGCGCCAGACGTCCCGGGTCCAGCTCCTCCACCGTCTGCAGCTCGTTCAGCATCTCCGTCAGCTGCTGCTGCTCCGAGTTCATCACGCACAGCGAGCTGGCCCCGCCCCCGTCCCCACCCCGCCCCCGCCGACGACCCCCTCCTCGTCGTCTTCATCCACCACCACCACCACCACCCAGGTCCGCCAGGACGCGTGGGCGGGCGATTGGGCCGACGGGTGGGTTGGGGAGGAGGTGCAGGGAGGGGGTAGGCAGGGGGAGTGCGTGGAGGAGGTGGAGGAGGAAGGAGGGAGGTCGGGGAGCATGGAGCTGTGGTACACAAGCAGCGTCACCAGGACAGGCAGGAACCTCCCGCTGGGAAGCTGCAACACAAGGTGGAGGGTTCATTATCCAGGGGGTTCATTCAGGGTGGATTATCAACAGAGTTAATTCAGGGTGGATTGTCAACAGATTTAATTCAGGGTTGTATTATCAACAGAGTTAATTCAGGGTTGATTATAAACAGAGTTAATTCAGGGTTGATTATCGATAGATATAATTCACGGTTGATTATCGATAGATCTAGTTCACGGTTGATTATCGATAGATCTAATTCACGGTTGATTATGGAGGGATTTCATTCAGAATTGATTATCAACAGACTTCATGCAGAGTTCAGCATCAACAGATTTAGTTCAGGGTTAATCATCAACAGGTCTGATTCAGAGTCAATCATCAACAGATGTAATTCAGGTTAACCATTAACAGATTTAATTCAGAGTGAATCATCAACAGATGTAATTCAGGGTTAACCAGATTTAATTCAGAGTGAATCATCAACAGATGTAATTAGGGTTAACCATTAACAGATTTATTTCAGTCAAAATGAAGAGGGTCAGGATTATGACATTCATTTAGCTGTAGACCATAAGGCGGTTAGCTTTTGTTAGACATCTTTTGCTGAAAGAAAACAAAACCAAATCAGTTGGTAAAGTAATTTGGCCGAAACAGAGACGAACACGGAGCATTTCTAAACACAAGCCGGTCTTGTTTCATTCACAATAATGGTCTGATACGTTAAACTCTTCAGTTGCTGTCGATTCGTATTGGAATCAGTGGCGATGAAAAAGCACGATGTGCATCAGCAAAGAAAGGCAGCCTAGTCAGCCTGTAGTGTGGTTTGAAAACGACATGGAAGCAAAGCTTTGAACATGAGTGAATGAAAAAGAAAAAGTAGCCCCCTGCTCCTCAACCCGTCAGTGCTACCGGACAGCATCTCCTTCTCTCTCTCTCTCTCTCTCTCTCTCTCTCTCTCTCTCGTGATCGTTATCATCATCATCATCATCAATTTCATCATGGGGTTCTGCTTTCTGTGAATAAACAAAGAT
>JAFLJL010000786.1:0-11543 GCA_018398815.1 Conus ventricosus | reverse complement strand
CTCTCTCTCTCTCTCTCTCTCTCTCTCTCTCTCTCTTCAAAAACAAACAAACAAACAAACAAAAAGCGGCATGAAAATTGTATCATTTACAACAAGAGCGGTATTATAGGCAGAATGTGATATTGGTTTGCCATCCGGCGACATCAATTTTATCACGTTCGTCTTCTTTCTGTGGATAAAGTAATGTCATTCTCATTGTCTCTACGTCTCTGTCTCACCCCTCTCTCTCTCTCTCTCTCTCTCTCTCTCTCTCTCTCACGTGTATAAAAATAAACAAGCTTCACACAAGTGTATTATTTACACACAAAAAAGCGGTAGTCAAGGCAGACTGTGATATTGTGTAGCCGGCCAGTGGCCAGACACATCTTCGTGAAGCCCGTGCAATTGACACAAAGGTACAGAGTTATGTTTCCTTTGTCCACTGTCATCCTCAGCGCGACCTCAAGTTGTTGACTGCAACATAGACTTCGGGGCCAATTTCGCCTTGAAATACGAACATTTTTATTTCTTTGGACAGTGGTGTATAGAAATTTACTTAACTGAGCGTATCCTAATTCAACGAGAAACTCCACGTGAAGAACGAACAGAAGAATAGGGCGTGGTCTGTGTGGTAAGTTGGCGTGCTGGTCACCTTCAAGATTTCGCCATGTCGTCAACATTCTTTGTTGTTTGGTGAGTACCAGTATGTGTGTTGAACAATTAAGTAGTGGGGGAAAACAAGTGCAGGCTAACAATTCTTCCGTCATTATAATAATGACTTTGCAAAGATTTGAAATTTTCGAGAAAAGAAAAAGAAAAAAAAAATTGAAGAAAATGGGGAAATATATTATAAATATGAAAAACCCTTCACTAGCTGCCTGAGGGAACCATCGTGATCCCTTCTGGAGGCAGATCTATTTGTATTGGCTGCTCCTAGGCCTTTCGTCCGCTGGATCGGACTCATCAGGGAGACACGGCTGATTGTGTCTGTGCTCCTGGTGTCAAATAGAGACACACCACAGTTCATAATTCTGTGGTGTTCTCACCACCAAGGGTTCAAAAAAGAATCCAACAGCACCCCCAAAGCAGCCAGTGAAGGATAGTAAATGGAATAAAACGAAAGTGTGGAGAGGAAAAAAGTTGCTAAAAAACTAAAAGCATTATACAAACAGTATAAAATGTAGGGGACAATCTTTGAGCCTATGCCTGAGGATCCATTCAAGGATGCAAGGGAGATCAAAAGATATGGAACAGTTTGAGTGGTCAGCTCTGCTGTTCAATAACCCAAGCATTGTGAGTGGCTAAGAATTGTACAGGACAACCTTTACTTGGATCTCCTAAGAGATGCAATCTCCCACTGATTGACCAAACAATATGATGCTGAACAATTAAGTAGTGGGGGAAAACAAGTGCAGGCTAACAATTTTTCCTTCATTATAATAATGACTTTGCAAAGATTTGAAATTTTAGTGAAAAGAAAAAGAAAAAAAAAATTAAGAAAATGGGGAAATATATTATAAATATGAAAAAATACCAGTATGTGTGTCTCAGCGTTTTGTCTGGTTTTGTCTGCCGTGTATTGTGCACATGTCTTTAGACACGTTAAGTAAGAGTAATGGTACACTCCTGTAATTGTATACTTCGAAGGGAGAAGAATATTCTGTAAATAACTGTTTGGGATAAGTGTTAATACTGGAAGATTGAGTACCCCTTAGTTTCAAACGACTGGTCTTTGTCAAAAGATTGAAACTGATTATTTGAAATTGAATGGCAGTGTATCGGTCGCTTCTCATAGTGAGGCGTGATCAAGATTTTCGGGAACCAAACTGCCTTAAGAGTTGACAGAAAAAAGGAATTTGGACGGAAAACGTGTACGAAAGGAAATCTTCAAAAGTTGAATGGCAAAAGGGGGCGTGAACGGAAATGCTAGTGGGAGTGGAATATGTGTTGCTGGTGGAGTTGGCGTGTGACTCAGCTTAGAAAACAGCCACGCCACTCATAATTTGAGAAGAATCCCCACCCCCACCCCCTGGCAATGTCGCATCTTGTGTCAGTTCAACAGCACAGCTGCTGGTCGGATTCGGAGCACGTGCTTCTCGTGTGGTTCGACACTGTCACACTTGAGCGCGCGCCTGTCCAACTCCGCGTGTCTGTCACGTGTCGCGATAGCGTTGGTTGTGCCGACCTTCTGTTGGAAAAGAGGGTTATCAGTTCGGTGATGGGAAACAGATTACTATAAATATAGGTGAATCAATAGCGGTTTCGAAGAGCTGTTAAAGATGTCAGTTATGGTATTGAAACAAACGGTGAAGCGGGTGTGGTTGAAATTATGATCCATTTCTTTATTAGGATGATGATGATGATGATGATGACAACGATGATGATGACGGGCCTCTCTCTGTGTCTCAGTCTCTGTCTGACTTTGTCTGTCTGTCTGTTTCTCTGTCGGTCGGTCTCTCTCTCTCTCTCTCTCTCTCTCTCTCTCTCTCTCTCTCTCTCTCTCTCTCTCTCGTCTAGTCGTATCTCTCTCTGTGTCTGTGTTTCTCTCTCTCTCTCTCTCTCTCTCGCTCTCGCTCTCTCTCCTTTCTTGTCTTGTCATCTCTCACTCTGTGTCTTTCTGAATCTCAGTTTCACTCTGTCTCTCTTTCTCTCTCGCTTACTCTGTCTTCTCTTGCTCTCTTTTTCTCTGTCTGTCTCTCTCTCTTTGTCTCTATATCTTTCTGTCTCTATCTCTCTGTCTGTCTCTCTCTTACTCTCTCTCGCTCTCACTCTTCTCTCTCTTACTCTCTCTCTCACTCTCACTCTTCTCTCTCTTACTCTCTGTCTCTGTCTCTCATTGTCTCTTTCTGTCTCTCGATCTGTCTTCTTCTCCCCCCCCCCTCTCTCTCTCTGACTCTCTTCTCTGTCTCTCTCTGACTCTCTTCTCTGTCTCTCTCACACACACCTCTCTTACTCTCTGTCTATCCCCTCTGTCTCTATCTCTGTCTGTCTGTCTGTCTGTCTCTCTTCTCTCTCTTTCTCTTTCTCTCTGTCTTTCTCTCTGTCTCTCATTGTCTCTCATTGTCTCTGTCTCTGTCGCTTTCTCTTCGTCTCTCTCTCTCTTTCTCTCTCTCTCTCTCTCTCTCTCTCTCTCTCTCTCTCTCTCTCTTTTTCACTCTCTCTTTCTCTCTCTCTTTTTGTCTCTGTCACACACACTCTCTCTCTCTCTTACTCTCTGTCTTTCCCCCTGCGGGGAAATGTAATTTTCGTTCGCCCCCTTTTTTCCCCAAAACCCCTTTTTCCTCTCCTCCTCCTTCTTTTCCTTTCCCTTTTTAAAACATTTTTACCTCTTTCCTCTAATCACAATCTCTTTTTGTTCCCCTCCCAAGGGGAATGGGTATTAACCCGTTTTAACCCCCGGATTTAAAAAACTAAAATTTATTTTTAAACAGGTCTTTTTAGTTGCCAAGTAAAAACTTTTTCTTAAACTTAATACCCTTTTTTCACGTTTTGAAAGGGGTTTCCTATGGGATTTTCAGGGACGAAGTAATTTATCTCAAGCAAAATAACAAAATTATAGGGTTTTGGCGGCCTTTTGTGGCTGGAAACGAGACAGATTTACTTTGGCCCTTCCCTTCTGTCCCGTTGAGGGGCTGTGTTGAAACCCCTTCGCCAAGTCAGTTTTGGTGATTTCCCAATCCTTCCCGTTTTTGGGGGCGAGTTTTTGTTTTTCGAACAGTTTTTTGGGGCTGTTAGTGGTCTGTATCCTCTCTCTTGCACAGTTCGTTGGAGGCTGTTAGTGGTCTTCTCTCTCTCTGACACAGTTCGTTTGGGAGGCTGTAGTGGTCTGTACTCCTCTCTCTGACAAGTTTTTGGGAGGCTGTAGTGGTCTGTACCCCTTCTCTGACACAGTTCTTTGGGAGGCTGTGGGTCTGTACTCCTCTCTCGGGCACAGTTCGTTTGGGAGGCTGTAGTTTTAAATCCTCTCTGGACCAGTTTCGTTTGGGAGGCTGTAGTGGTGGGACTCCTCTCTCTCTGACCATTGTTTGGGAGGCTGTAGTGGTCTGTACCCCTTTCTCTGGAACAGTTCGTTTGGGAGGCGTAGGGGTCTGTACTCCTCTCTCTGACACAGTTCTTTGGGAGGCTGTATTTCTGTACTCCTTCTCTGACACAGTTCTTTTGGGGAAAGGCTGTAGTGGTCGGACCCCTCTCTCGACACATTTTCGTTTGGGAGGCTGTAGTGGTCTGTACTCCTCTCTCTTGAACAGTTCGTTTGGGAGGCTGTAGTGGTCTGTATCCTCTCTTGACAATTTCCCTTTGGGAGGCTGTGTGGTCTGTACTCCTCTTTTAACCAGTTCGTTTGGGGGGGGGTTTGGGGTTCTCCCCTTCTCTGACACAGTTCGTTTGGGAGGCTTTTGTGGTCTTTTCTCCTCTCTCTCTGGCACAGTTCGTTTGGGAGGCTTTTGTGGTCTGAAATCCTCTCTGAAAAGTTCGTTTGGGGGCTGTTTGGGTCTGTACCCCCTTTTTCCTCTGACACATTTTCGTTTGGGAGGCTGTAGGGTCTGTATCCTCCTCTCCTGACACAGTTCGTTTGGAGGCTGTAGTGGTCTGTACTCCTCTCTCTGACACGTTCGTTTGGGAGGCTGTAGTCTGTACTCCTTCTCTGACACAGTTCGTTTGGGAGGCTGTATGGTCTTTTTACCCCTCCCCTTCTCTCAGTCGTTTGGGAGGCTGTAGGGGTTTCTGTACTCCTCTCTCGACACAGTTCGTTTGGGAGGCTGTAGTGGTCTGTACTCCTCTCTCTGACACGTTCGTTGGGGGCTGTAGTCTGTACTCCTCTCTCTGACACAGTTCGTTTGGGAGGCTGTAGTGGTCTGTACCCTCTCTCTCGGCACAGTTCCGTTTGGGAGGTGTAGTGGTCTGTACTCCTCTCTCTTGACACAGTTGGGTTTGGGAGGCTTGTAGTGGTCTGTACTCCTTCTCTGACACAGTTCGTTTGGGAGGCTGTAGTGGTCTGTACTCCTCTCTCTCTGCACGTTGTTTGGGAGGCTGTAGTGGTCTGTACCCTCTTCTCGACACGTTCTTTGGGAGGCGTATGGTCGGTACTCCTCTCTCTCTGACCGTTTTTTTGGGGGGGTGTAGTGGTCTGTATCCTCTCTGACACAGTTCGTTTGGGGCTGTAGTGGTCTGTACTCTTCTCGACACGTTTTTTGGGGGAGGGGTTGTCCCCCCTTCTCTCCACAGTTCGTTTGGGAGGCTTAGTGGTCTGTACTCTCTCTCTCTTTTGACACATTTCGTTTGGGGTGTAGTGGTCTGTATTCCTCTCTGACACAGTTCTTTTGGGGGAGGCTTTTATGGTCTGTACCCCTCTTTTTCCTGACACATTCGTTTGGGAGGCTGTAGGGGTCTGTACCTTCTCTCTTACACAGTTCGTTTGGAGGGAGGGCTGAAATTTCCTGAACTCTTTTTTTCTGACCTTTCTTGAAGCGTTTGGCTGTATTCTTACCCTTTTTTAGTGTCTGTAGGTTTTTCCCCTCTCCTCTCTCTGCCACTTTTTTTTGGGGAGGCTTTTGTCTGTACTCCTCTCTCTGACACAGTTCTTTTTGGGAGGCTGTAGTGGTCTGTTACCCCTCTCTCTCTGAAACAGTTCGTTTGGGGGCTGTATGGTCTGTACTCCTCTCTCCTGACACAGTTCGTTTGGGCTGTAGTGGTCTGTACTCCTCTCTCACAAGTTCGTTTGGGCTGTAGTGGTCTATACTCCTCTCTCTGACACAGTTCGTTTGGGAGGCTGTGGTCTGTACCCTCTCTCGACACAGTTCGTTTTGGGAGGCTTTTGGTTGGTCTGTACTCCTTTTGACACAGTTCGTTTGGGGGCTGTATTGGTCTGTACTCCTCTTTGACACAGTTCGTTTGGGAGGCGGTAGTGGTCTGTACTCCTCTCTCTGACACATTTCGTTTGGGAGGCTGTAGTGGTCTGTACTCCTTTCTCACACTTCGTTTGGGAGGCTGAGTGGTTCTGTACCCCTCCTGACACAGTTCGTTTGGGAGGCTGTAGTGGTCTGTATTCCTCTTCTGACCACATTTTGTTTGGGAGCTGTATTGGTCTGTACTCCTCTTGACACAGTTCGTTTGGGAGGCGTAGGGTCTGAAACTCCTCTTCTCTACACAGTTCTTTGGGAGGCTGTTGTTGTCTGTAATCTTTCTGGGACACATTCGTTTGGGAGGCTGAAGTGGTCTGTACTCCTCCTGACACAGTTCTTTTGGGGGAGGCTTTTATGGTCTGTATCTCCTCTCTCTGAAAAGTTCGTTTGGGAGGCTGTAGGGTCTGTACCCCCTCTCTGACACAGTTCGTTTGGGAGGCTGTAGTGGTCTGTACTTTCTCTCTCTGACACAGTTCTTTGGGAGGCTTTTGTGTCTGTAACTCCTCTCTCTTGACACATTCGTTTGGGAGGCTGTAGTGTCTGTACTCCTCTCTGACACAGGTTTTTGGGAGGCTGTTATGGTGTATTCCCTCTCTGACAAGTTCGTTTGGGAGGCTGTTAGTGGTCTGTACTCCTCTCTCTGACACAGTTCGTTTGGGGTGGTAGTGGTCTGTTTCTTACCAGTTCTTTTGGGGAGGCTGTAGTGGGTTGTACTTCTCTCTCTCTCTCTGACCCATTCTTTTGGGAGGCTTAGTGGTCTTTTCCCTCTCTGACATTTTGTTTGGGAAGCTTGTAGTGGTCTTTACCTCTCTGACACAGTTCGTTTGGGAGGCTGAAGGGTCTGTACTCCTCTCTCGGGACCCCATTTTCGTTTGGGAGGCTGTGGGGTCTGTACTCCCCTCTCTGACACAGTTCGTTTGGGAGGCTTGTAGTGGTCGTACTCCTCTCTCCTTCCTTTGAAGGTTGTTTGGTGTATCTCTCTCTTCTCTCCTCGTTGGGGAGGGTGTGTCTTTACTCCTCCTCTCTCACCAGTTCGTTTGGGAGGCTGAAGGGTCTGTACTCCTCTCTACACATTTTCTTTTGGGGAGGCTGTAGTGTCTGTACTCCTTCTCTCTGACACAGTTCGTTTGGGAGGCTGTAGTGGTCTGTACTCCTCTCTCTGCACATTTCCCTTTTGGGGAGGTTGTAGGGTCTGTATTTCTCTCTCTCTACCTTTGGCGGGGCTGTATTCTCTGACCCTCTCTGGACGTTGGTTGTACCCCTGAATGTTTTTTTAGGGTCTTACCCCTTTACCTTCTCGGGAGTTGTTGGGGCTGTTTTGCCCCTTTTCCCCTTTGGGGAGGTTTTTTGGGGGCTGTATTTCGAAACTCTTTGGAAGTCTTTTGGGGAAAGGCTGTATGTCTGTTCTTCGGGAACTTTTGTTTGGGTCTCCTTTGGCAGTAATTTGTTTAAAGTTGTGGGGTCTGTCTTCTTCTACTCCCCCCTTTGGAAAGGTTTTTGGGGGCTGTATTCTGTATCCTTCTGGGGCCCGTTTGGAGGTTTTTATTCTTACCTTCTTCTGCCCATTTTTTTTGGGACTTAGGGTTTTCCCCTTTTGGGGGAGGTGTTTGGCTGTATTTTTTAAAACCCTTTTTTGGGGAAAGGTTTTTTGGGGGTGTATTTTTACCATTCCCTTTGCCGTTTTTGGGGGCTTTGGTCTGCCCCCTTCTCAAGTGTTGTGGGCTGTATTCCTTGACCTTCTTTAAACCGTGTTTGGCTGTATCTTTTTCCTCTCTCTGACACAGTTCTTTTTGGAGGCTGTAGTGGTCTGTACTCCTCTCTTTTGACACAGTTCGTTTGGGGGCTGTAGTGGTCTGTACTCCTCTCCCCTGACACAGTTCTTTTGGGAGGTGTAGTGGTCTGTACTCCTCTCTCTGACACAGTTCTTTTGGGGAAAGGCTGAGTGGTCTATCCTCCTCTCTCGGGACACAGTTCTTTTGGGAGGCTGTAGTGGTCTGTACCCTCTCTAACACAGTTCGTTTGGAGGTTTGAGTGGTCTGTATTTCCTCTCTGACACAGTTCGTTTGGGAGGCTGTTTGTCTGTATCCTCTTTGACACAGTTCGTTTGGGAGGCGGTAGTGTTGTACTCCTCTCTCTCCTTCGTTGGGACCAGTTCGTTTTTGAAACTTTTTTGGGGGCTGATTCTGTCCTCTAAAAAATTCGTTGGGAGGCGTAGGTCTGTATTCCTCTCTCTGACACATTTCCCTTTGGGAGGCTGTAGTGGTCTGTACTCCTCTTGACTCAGTTCGTTGGGAGGCTGTAGTGGTCCTTATCCCTTTTCCTTCGACACAGTTCTTTGGGGGCTGTTTTTGGGCTAATTCTCCTCTCTGTCAACCTTTTGGGGGGGAGGCTGTATTTTTCCCCTCCAAAATTTCGTTTGGGAGGCGTTTGGTCTGTACTCCTTTTCTCGGGAAGTTTTTTGGGGCTGTATTCTGAACTCTTTTAAAAGTTGTGGGTCTGTATTGGTTTGACCATTCTTTGGTCGTTTGGGGCTGTATTCTGACCCCCTTTGATTTGTTTGGGGGCCCTTGTGTCTGTACCCCCTTTTGGGGAGGTTGTTGGTTGTTTTGGGTCTGACTTCCTTTGATGTTGGGGCTGTATTCTTACCCTTCTTGAGTTGTTTGGTACCCTTTTCTGTATTTTTTTGGGGAAAGGTTGTTTGGGGGCTGTATTCTTCTCCCTTCTTTCCTTTGGCTCATTCTTTGGGAGTGTAGTGGTTTTGGGCCCCTTCTCTCTTCTTCTGAAACTTTTTGGGGGGGCTTAGTCTTCACCTTCTTAAGTTTTTTTGGGGGTTGTATTTTTTGTCCCTTCTTGGGGGGCTTTTGGGGTTGTCTCTCTCTCTCTGACACAGTTTTTGGGAGGCGTGTAGTGGTCTGTATTCCTCTCTGACACATTTCCCTTTGGGAGGCTGTAGTGGTCTGTACTCTCTCTCTCTCTCTGACACAGTTCTTTGGGAGGCTTTTGGTTGTACTTCCTGCTTTTTTTGAAGCGTTGGTTTTTCCCCTGAAGTGGTCGGGACCTTTTCTGTTTTCCTTGAAAGTTTTTTTGGGGCTGTATTTCTTCTCCTTTTGGGAAGGTTGTTTGGCTGTATTCTCTACCTTCTTGGAGGGTTTTGGGCTGTATTTGTACTCCTCTCTGGGTAGTTGGGGGCTTGTTCTGTACTCCTTCTTTGGGGAAAGTTTTTGGGGGGGCTGTATCTCGACCTTCCCCGGGGAGGCGTGGGCCCTGTATTTTACTCCTCTCCGCCTTTTGGGGAGGCTGTGTGGTCTGTACCCCTCTCGACACAGTTCGTTTGGGAGGCTGTAGTGGTCTGTTCCTTTGACACAGTTGTTTGGGAGGCTGTATTGGTCTGTACTCCTTTTTACACAGTTCGTTTGGGAGGCTGTAGTGGTCTGTACCTTCTTTTCCACAGTTCGTGGGAGGCTGTAGTGGTCTTTTCTCCTCTCTGACACAGTTCGTTTGGGAGGCTGTTTGGTCTTTTCCCCTCTCCTCTCTGACAAAATTCGTTGGGAGGTTTGTAGTGGTCTGTACTCCTCTCTCTCAAAATTCGTTTGGGAGGTGTAGTGGTCTGAAATCTCTCTTTTTGGAACAGTTCGTTTGGGAGGCTGTAGTGGTCTGTACTCCTCTCTCCTGACACAGTTCGTTTGGGAGGCTGAGTGGTCTGTACTCCTCTCTGACAAGTTCGTCTGGAGGCTGTAGTGGGTCTGAAACTCCTCCTCTACACAGTTCGTTTGGAGGCTGTTGGGGTCTGTACTCCTCTCTCTGACACAGTTCGTTTTGGAGGCTGTAGGTCTGTACTCCTCTCTCTGACACGTCGTTTGGGAGGCTGTAGTGGTTTGTACTCCTCCTTCCCCTGGACCATTCGTTTGGGAGGCTTGTAGTGGTCTGTACTCCTCTCTTTTGAACAGTTCTTTTGGGGAAAGGCTGTAGTGGTCTTACTCCTCTCTCTGACACATTTTCCTTTGGGAGGCTGTAGTGGTCTGTACCCTTCCCCACAGTTCGTTTGGGAAGCTGTAGTGGTCTTACCCTCTTCGACACAGTTCGTTTGGGAGGCTGTATTGGTCTGTATTCCTCTTGACACAGTTCGTTTGGGGGCGGTAGTGGTCTGTACTCCTCTCTCTGACACAGTTCGTTTGGGAGGCTGTGTGGTCTGTACTCCTTTCTGACACACTTCGTTTGGGAGGCTGAAGTGGTCTGTACTCCTCCCTGACACAGTTCGTTTGGGGGCTGTAGTGGTCTGTATTCCCTCTCTGACACAGTTCGTTTGGGAGGCTGTAGTGGCTGTACTTCTCTGACCAGTTCGGGGGTGGGGGTTGGGTTTTCCCTTCTGTCTCTTGACACTTTTCATTTGGGAGGCTGTTGTTGTCTGTAATTTTTCCTCCGCCCCCCGTTTTTGGGGGCTGTAGTGGTCTGTATCCTTTTGGGTTCTTTGGGAGGTGTTATGGTCTTCCCTCTCTCTCTTTTTTTTTTTTTTTGGGGGGGGTTTTTCCCTTCCCTCCAATTCGTTTGGGGGTGTAGTGGTCTTTATCATCTCTTTGACACAGTTCGTTTGGGGCTGTAGGGTCTGTCTCTTTCTCTGAATTTTTCTTTTGGGGAGGCTGAGGGGGGTTTTCTTCCCCCTTTGGGGGTTTGTGGTTGTATCCTCCTACACAGTTTTTTTTGGGGTTTTTGGGGGGTTTTTTTTCCTTTTGGTTGGGGGGGTGAATTCTGTTTTCCCCCCAAAGCTTTGGGGGCTGTATCTTCTCCTCCTTCCCTTCTAAAAGTTTTTTGGGGGCGAGGGGTTGTTTTTGGGCAAGTTGCTTTTGGGGTTTACCCTTCTCGGTTTTGGGGGGGGGGGTTTTTTTGTCTCCTCTCTCTCCGCTTTTTTGGTTTTTCCCCCTTTGACCATTCTTTGGGAGGTGTAGGGTCTGTATCCTCTCTCTCCTTCGCGGGGGCTTGGGGGTTTTTCCCCTCCCCCTTTCCCCTTTGGGGGCGTAGTGGTTTTCCCCCTCTCTGACACAGTTCTTAGGGGTGTTTTTCCCTCTCTCCGACACAGTTCGTTTGGGGGGCTGTATTTTTTCCCCCTTTAAAAAAAGTTCGTTTGGGAGGCGAAAGTGGTCTGTACCCCCTTTAAACCCTTTTTGGGGGTTTGGGTTTTCCCCCTTTTCTCCTTACACAGTTTTTTGGGAGGCTGTAGTGGTCTGTATCCCTCTCTCGACAAGTTCGTTTGGGGGCTGTAGTGGTCTGTCCCCCTTCTGACACAGTTTTTGGGATTTTTATGGTTGTACTCCCCCCCTTTTGAACTTTTGGGGGGGCTGTACTGCCCTCTTTTCAAAAATTTTTTGGAGGTTGAGGGGTCTGTATCCTCTCCAAAATTTTTTTTGGGGGAGGCTGTATTCTGATTTCCCCTTAACCCTTTTTTTGGGGGGGGGGGCGAGAAAAAGGTTTGGGGGTTTTTTTGGGGACCCCCCTTTTTTCCCCTTTTGGGATGTTCGCCCCCTTTTAAAAGTTTTTGGGGGTTGTAATTTTTTCTCTTAAAAGTTTTGGGGGGTTTTCTTCCCTTTTCCTAAAATTTTGGGGACTTTCTGACCCTTTTTTAAAATTTTGGGTTGGGGGCCCCCTCTTCCAGTTGGGGAGGGGGGGTTT
>JAFLJL010000785.1:30000-64238 GCA_018398815.1 Conus ventricosus | reverse complement strand
GACTCCTTTCTCCGACCAAGCTTTTTGAAATCACACTGCCCCGAACTGCCGCCCATACAGCCTCAAAGGGCGAAAAGCCTGTGCTTTCCTGAGGGCTTCCCTGTGGGCGAACAGTGCCGCTGGAATGTAGCGGTCCAATCTGTTGGCCCTTTTCCTCGCAGAGCTTCTTTAAAAGATTGCCCTTCAGCACACCGTTGAATCTTTCCACCAACCTTTGCATTGTGGATGGTACGGGGTAGTGAGAAGTTTGTGTGATCCCTAACCTGTTGACCTCCCTCATCACCCCTTGGGGTTTAACTGTGACCCCCTGTCACTGAGAATTTGTGCTGGCACACCCACGCGAGAAAAGATGTCTCCCCAGCCCTTCAGTGACCTGTTGCGTATCTACGCCTTTCAATGCAACTGCTTCTGGGTTCTGGTCGCGTAGCCCCACGAGCGTCAACACAACCGTGCCCACCTTTGGAACAGGGCGCGATTGGGCCAATCAATCAACAGCCACCCCCTGAATGGTGTGTCAATTAAAGGGGGATGTTTAAGAGTGCCTTCCTCTTCACCCCTCTTGTGGCTGATCTTTGACACACATCACATGACCATGTAGAAACGTTTTTATGTCCGCCATTGCTCCTGCCCCATGAAAGTCATCAAAGTTTCGTCAGCTGTTTTTGGCTGGTGCCGAGATGACCCGCCATGAGCGACTCGTGACCCACTGACATGACAGTGTCACGATAACCGCTGGAAACCTCTAACTGAGTGGTCACCTTACCTGCTTCCCCTTATGAACACTCGGTACAACAGCCCGCCTTTCACAAAAATTCTGTCTCACCTCCTCTAACCCCTGTTTCTCTCCACCTCTTGCCAACTCCCAAGACTTCACGAGCAAAGGGGTTCTTGTTTCCTGCGTTTGCCCTAAACTCATCAGGCGACACATCTATGCCTGACTTCCTTGCTGGAACGACAAAACGGTTTATCAACCTTTTCCTCCTTCTTGCTCCTTGTTTGAACTGCTGCCCTGTAGCAGTCAACAACTCAGGATCCCCTGGATCCCTTGCACCTGGAATATTTCCGATGATCAAATCATGAAGGGGTTTCTCCATCACCAACGCAGACAACTCGCCTGAAAGTAAGGGGTACGTACTTCTATCTTAGCAACTGGAAACTCCCTCACAGTGCCCATCGATTAGAGTAAGGTCTGGATTTTGCCCTGTCAAATCCCCTTTTCTCGACCAGCGTGTTCGTACTACCCCGCATGAACAACCAGTTCTCGTAACACTTTCAACCCTCTCACGGCGGCGCCGCCACCTCAGAGCCACTGCATTCAGTGCGCTCAACGCTTTGCCTTTTGACTCTGGCGAGGCCGAAGCGAGTCAGCCACCGCACGGCCAGACGCGTGGTGTGTTTGGACGCTTCGAGACTGTTGCAAACACTTTAAGTTATATTTACTGTACAGAGTTTTTTAACTATAATTTCTGTATGAAAGCAATGGGGCAGTGAGTACTTGAGAGTGTACAAAACTGGCATTTTAGTCTTCTCTGTGAGTACCATAATTAAGTTCGTGTTTAAAACTTTCTGACAGAACTTGCGACCGGCTGTGCTGGGGCGCGCCGTGACGCGTGGCCTGGTAAGCCGAAGCAAAGACGGGGGTGGGGGCGCGCGAACTGGGGCGCGAACTATGGCAAACCCAAAATAGCTCTCAGCGTGTACGTGGACCCAAAAACAATTCCGCTTTTCTCCGTGTACCAGGGCTTGGCTGTGTGCAGGGCGTTGTGTAAATATTGGTCACTATCAGGGGGCGATACAGACACCAAAGCAGTGTGTAGTTCGCTATTCTCCATGCTTTCAGTACTAGTGCGAGACTTTTATCTCCTGACACTCCAGGGTGTCGGTTCCATAGGCCGTACAGTCTTTTGGGCGGGCACAAGACCGCTAACAGTAAACAGACCCAGCGCACAATTTGTTTCTTCTGCTTTTTCCGTCTCACGCTAATGAAGACTTTGACTCAAGCGACTTAATGCAGCAGTCAGAAACTGCCGTGCTCTGCTGGCCGATCCCCCTTCTTCCACTGGGAACGAACCACTCAGCCTAGTGCCCTCCACCCTGACACTGACTGCTGTCCAGTGCTAGCCATAGGCTGCACTCCACCCTCTTCAGACTGAATCCCTTTTGGTTCCACTGCAGGTCGTTTCCCCCCTGGCGACCCTTACGACTTCTTTCAAGGCTGGCTGCCTTTTGGAACTCATGCGACAATCCCTCGCCACAGTCCCTTCTTTTGACAAATGAAACACCTAATGTCCCTTTGCCCTTCCTTCTGCCCCACCACTGGGTTTGCAGACTTTGCAGGGAAAATCCCCTAGTCTCCTTGCAAATCTTCTCACCTGTGCCTAGCACCTGTTTCTCCCTGCACCTTAGTGCCCAGACGTGCCTCTCTATACACCTCTGGGGAACTTCAACAACTCTCCTGCTGTTTTCTGGTGTCTCTCTTTCAAATGTAATGGTTAACTCAGGGCCGCAACCTACAAAACTGTTCCATTTATAACCACTCTTTCAATTCACGAACTCCTTCTTCGTACCGCTCAACTCTAACCACTTCTCAAAATAGTGATCTAAACGTGCACCAAACTGAGTGTACGTCTCACCTGCTTGTAATTTAGCTGAACGAAATTTCTTTCCCGAACCCTCCTGTGAGGTCAAATCCTTTCATCAACGATCCTTCACAGCGCCGAAATCAGACTGTTGTTCTGCTGGTAACGCAGTGAAATCTGTAATGCCTTACCCGTCATAACGCTGACAAATGACTGCCCACTACTTCTGAAGGCCAACCCTGACTGGTCGCAAACGTTTCGAAACGACTGATGTATGCATCAATCGAATCGGTTCCTTCCGAGAATTTTGGCAACTTGGGTCAGGGGGCATAGCTGCGCAAGAGTCACTGGAAACTGAACTCCCATCCTCGGGGGTCTCCCTTTGTATTCTCACTTCTCTAACCCCTAAAATTTAACCTTTAATCCTTTCCGTTTCCTGCTTCATTCTTTCTGTCTCCCCGCGCTTCCCTTAGTCTTTCTGTTTCCTGCGCTTCCCTTAGTCTTTCTGTTTCCTGCTTTTATTCTTTCTGTTTCCTGCGTTGCTTCATTCTTTCTGTTTCCTGCGTTGCGCTAGCTTTATCCTTTCCTGCTCTGCTATTTCTACTGCAACGTCTCGTCTTTCCGCGCGTTCATCTCTTTCCATCTTTGTTGGTTTTCAACGAATGCAAAGCAACTCATCTCCTGAGTAACCTAGATCACGAGCGACGCTCACAAGTTGTTCAATAGGGGTGTTCTTTTCTTCCGCCATTATATCTCTTTCTTTTTTTTTTTTTTTGAACAAGATTTTATAACTACGACAGCAAACTGGTGGTTACCGACACGCGTGACGTAATAGCACAATCCTATGAATGATAATATTAGCTGGGACAACGTATTAGTTTTTATAAGACGCCCAGCGCCTGACCCAACTATGAGAGCGAATTATAGGCAATCTGTGCGAAATAAGTACTCTGGGGCTGAAATGCCAAGCCTAGTATTAACTGTCTTGGAAGCAATGCCAAGCCTAGTATTTAACTATCTTGGGAACATACAGTAAGACAACCCCTTGTCTTAGGATTACAATACTTGAATCCCACCCAACTTCCTCTCTGAGAAGTTGAACAATTATAATAAATGGGCCAGAATATCTGGCAGGCTCGCCAATAAATTGTCAACCTCAGGTGATGTCGATGGAGGAAGGACTAGCGCACAGCCCAAACACACTCACAGCTTGCTTACAATCTCATTCATATATCATGCATTCGTCACATCAAACCACTAGTAAAGTCTATAACTTTACTACACATGATCATAGAACGAAACATCAATGCATATGGAATCAAACAAAATAAAACATTCTCTCTTTCCTGAACTTCACAAAATCATTTATCTAAAACATCGTTAACTAACCCGGGTATAAATAGATTTCTACTTTACCTGGCCAGGTGATCTTAACTATTCACGAATCACTGTCTTTTTCTTTTCCTTTTTTTTCCTTTTCACTGTCACTTTCACAACACGACACACTGCTGGCATTGGTCAGGTTTGACTGCTGGCACCGGTCAGGCTGACTGCTGGCACTGTCAGGTCAGACCGCTGGCGTTGGTCAGGTTGGACTGCCGATGAAAGTGGCGCTGGCCAAGTATGAGGTCGAACCCCCGTTTAGATGGAACAGTCTGCTCTATTAAATGGACATGGTTGCTTTTCTTTTCCTTTTCTTTTCTTTCTTTTTCTCTTCATTAGTTAGCAACTCTCTCTCTCCACATCTCTCTTTAGTCCTCCTCTGCAGACTATCTCATGCTAATCTCTCAACTTGGTTCTCTTCTCTCCTCCCCTCATCTCTCTGCTTCTCTCCTCGAGCAGACCTAGAACCTCTTCCTCTCTCTGTCTCTCTGTTCGTTCTCTCTCTCCCTGCTTAACCTGCGACGTCCAACTTAACAATGGGCGCTGGTTCCACAAATTGCTAGATGAGCCTGACCCAGGCGCTAAGACTCGTCTGGCTAGACATCGAGGCGTCGGTCAAAGCTGCTTAGTCCGTCTGGGCAGACCGGACCATCTCCGTGGAGCCTCTCCGCTATGCTTAATTGGCTGGACCCGCCATATGGGCTGTCTGCCGGCGCCCAGAATATTTGGGTTAGAGCTTATGTCCAAACAACCTAGCTGGCGACGGACCACGACTTCGGTTTCCTATTTTTGTCCGTGACAGACTCAACTATAACAACTCTCAATGATTTTAATAACTGTTCTTAACAACAGACAGCAAATAGATGCAATTTATTAGACTTTTCTAAAGCCTTTGATTTGGGTTGACCATAAGGGCCTGCTGCTTAAATTAGAACACATCAGCATTGCGGTTCTTGCTAAAAATGGGCTAGATCATTCCTCGTTGGGAGAACGCAGAAAGTTGTTGTGGAAGGGTCGTCATCCCATTGTAAACCAGTCTTGTCAGTGTACCACAGGGAACTGTTCTGGGGCCCTTGTTTTTCTTAATTTATATAAATGACATAAGTAGAAATCTCTCTCCTGGAACTACTATAAGGCTTTTTGCAGATGACAGCTTAGTATATAGAACAATCAGAAGCAAGAATGATACACGCATTCTACAAGAAGATCTAAACGCTTTACAAGAGTGGGAAAGAACTTGGAAAATGGAATTTCATCCCCAAAAGTGCCAAGTGTTACGTATATGTAATAAACGCTCCACCAATTAGATCAGATTATTCTATCCATAATACTATTCTTAAAGAAACTAATGCTGCAAAATATTTAGGTGTGATTATAGATAGTCATCTCAAATGGAAAGAACATTACAATTTAGTATGTAAGAAAGCAAATAACATCTTAGCTTTCTTATACAGGAATATCAATGACTGCCCCCAAAAGTTAAAGACGACTGCTACAAAACACTGTTAGACCAGTACTGGAATATGGTTGCTCAGTTTGGGATCCTACCATCTAAAGGACATTGATAACCTCGAAAAGATTCACAAGAGAGCAGCACGGTTCATAACAGGGAACCACATCAGAGAAAAGGGAATACTAGGAAGAACATGAGGAAATTAGAATGGAAACCCTTAGAAGAGAGAAGAGCTTTTATCAAACTTAACATCTTCTTCAAAGGCAGAGCTAAAGTAATTGATATTCCAGTGGAACAACTAGTATTGAATAAAAGTAGCACCAGGAGTGGCGGTCAATGTTATACCATAACCTACATCAACTATTGACAGCCACTTACATTTTTTTTATCCCAGTTCTGTACGGCTGTGGAACTCACTGCCGGGTGCCATCAAGATTGCCACAAATGCAATCTCATTTAAAAAAACAAATTGATACGACAGTTTTGTGATCTGCATATTAAACGATTTTCTATTTTTACTTCCCCAGATATTTACTGTTACCTGGGCTTAAAATTTGGCCTTGCTTTTAACTTCTTGAATATCGAGTGCGACCCCTTGTTGCCAAATTTGCTCCAGGGGCCAACAGTCTGATCGCACTATTTTATGTTATTTATTTACTTTTTAACATGCACCTGTGACCAACTCGTTTTGAGTGAACCAATATTTTAGGAAGAAGAAGAAGAAGATATATTACCGCCTTGATCCCCGATCAGTCTTCAGTTCTCGTTAATACTGAGATCCTCAATCATTATAATCAAAGTTTACGAGCATCCATCCATTAACTTCATTCCTACGGAAAAATTTGTTAGAGCTTAATTGTCCATTCAAAATCATCAATTCCACAGCATGAACACGCACTCTCTTCATTCTTCTTCTTGTATCACTGTGATCTTCTTCGGAAAACATTGTACAAAAAAACGTGAGACTTGTCTACAGACACTTCACGGGACAGGACATTACATACGACACACTTCCTTCAGCGTTATTGATAGCATTTTACATTTTCTCTAAATATTTCATACACACTGCATTCAAACAACACTGTGACTCGTCTTCAATAGCTCCTTTGCACACCAGAAAAAATATATCTTTTGGGAAACCCAACACCCCTTTCTGTATCTCATTTAAAAGCACCCTTTTTGGGAGAAATCCCAAAATCTAAACTTAACATAAAAACGCTTTTTTTTCGACACCGTGATATCCGTAATTGTTTGAGGAAAACCAATTTAAATTTGAAACCCCTTTGGGGACATTTATGCTCAAAACAACAACACCCAAAGAGAAAAGAGAGAGGGGAGAGAGAGGGGGGGGGGGAGAGAGAGAGAGAAGGGGGGGGGGGGGTAACCCCGCCAAACAAAAAATTTCCTTTATTGCGCGCCTTTTAAATCTTGTGTCAATGACTGCTAAGGCAACAAAAAACCCAACAACAACAACAAAAAACAAACAAAAAAAACAAAAACAAAACGGCACGCTGTGACAAGCACAAAAAGCATTGCAACAAAACAACAGAAACCGGAAAAGCAACAAAATTTTAAAAAATGCCTCGACAAATAAACAATCCCAACTAAATGTGCAAATGCCTGGGCAAACCCAACAATAACAACCTAAACGAGAAAAACCTTGACAAACAACTAAATGTAGCAAATGCCTCGAAAAATCAACAATAAAAACTAAATGTGCAAATCCCTTTCGAAAAATTTCAACAAAACAACTAAATGTAGCAAATCCTCGAAAAACCCAAAAATAACCCCTAAATGTAAAAAAAGCCTGGGAAAAATTTCAAAAATAACAACTATTAAACAATTTTCAACGTAAAACAAATCACTCAGAAACACAACATAATGCAAATAAAAAATCAAAAACAATCAAACAAAACATTTCCCAACAAAATAACAACAAAAAACAACAAAAACAAAAACAACAACAACAAAACAGGTAAAAAAACCCAACAAAAAAATTTCCGGAAAATTTCCCAAAAAATTAAATGAATAATAAAAAAAAACAACAACAACAAAAACCCAAACACACATTATAATCAACCAAAAGCAAAAAGACCCAACGAAAATTTCAAGAAAAATTTTTTCCCCAATTAAGAAAAACAAAAAAATGAAAAGTAAAAGTTCCCCGATTTTTTTTACTCACAAATAATTTTTTTTTACTGACAAATTTTAACTTTGGGTTTCCCTCTGCCCCTCTTCCCCAAAGCCCAACTTCAGGCCTCTGCAATTTTTTCCCGGGAAGAGGGCGGCACCCTCTGAAAAACCCATTTTTCCGGGCCCCAGCAACGACCACCTTCAGGAGCCTGTTCACAAGGGGGGAATTAAATTCATCACCCAAATTGTCCCCACCTAACCCACCCAGCTCAGTGCCCCGAGACGGTTTTTAAAAAAACCAAAACCCTTTTACACAACCCACAGGAAGGGAGGGGAACGTGTGACACAAAACCTCTTCCCCCCCCTAGACAAACAGGCCCCCTCCCCCACTCCCTAAAAAGCCACACGTCTCGTTTACCAACATGAAAACGACGCCCAGACCCCCCCTCTCCTCCCCCCCCCCCATCCACCCTCTCAAAACCCAAAAACCTTCTGTCCCTTTTACGCACTTCTCATTTGTCTCCCCCCCCCCCCCCCTCCAGGAAGCCCTTTTTAAAGGACCATCCACTCCTGGTTGCGAAACCAGAGGGGACCACAAAAATTGTTCGGGCCAGCCTCTCGCTCTGTTTGCCCCCAAAAAAACACCAAAATTTCTATTGACACGGGCATCTGTCCCTTTTTGCGGAAACCCTCCCCCCCCCAGCAAGCCCCCCCAAAGGGGAGGGCCGGGGGCCAGAATGTTTTACGGGGCATTGACAACAGCACGGGTCCAGTCCCCCGGGTCTCCCACCCAACCCAAAAGTGCCCCGCCCGCTTGTGCGCCCGCGAGGTCCCTTTTCCCCCCCCCGGGCCTCCATGGTTAAATAGATCTGCCCCCCCCCCCGCCCCTGCCTGCTCTTCCACCCTTCAGTTACCTTCCACGGACCCGGTCCCCTTTTTTCACATAAACCGGGTATTGGCCTTTTTCCTTCGAACCCCCCACACTCCATGTTCCCCCGTACTAGACCTTGCCAAATTTTTTTAAATATATGTCAAGGCGTTTTTTTTCACATCCTACACGTGTGTGTTTTGGGGTGTGTGTGGGGTGTGTGGTGTGTTTGTGTGGGTGTTTTGTGTGTGTGGGTGTGTGTGTGACTTTCACCCTGTCCGGGCCCCCCAATCCCGTTCCCTATATAACGAAGGGGGACTCCCCCAACGTATATTATAAATAAGACTTTTTAAAATTTTCAAGACTGGGGTCGCGTCGGGAAAAGGGGACTGAACAAAGCCCTGCAGGAGAAAACCTTCGAAAAAAAACTGTGTTTACTGCAACGGGCCCAAATCTTGTGCATGTCCACTCGAAAAAAACAAGTGCGGCACGTGACTATTGTTTTAGTGTGTGTGGCTTTTTTCTTTCTTTTTTTTGTAAGTTCAAGGGTCGAGTGGGTTGGTTTCATGTGGCTCGGGGGGCCTTTCACTAAAGGGAAAACAATTCAGGGGACTAGAAGGTGAAGGTGTTTATTTTTTCCCTTCATTTACAACACACCCCCAAAAGGGAAAAGCCGTTTAAGGCACTGTGGCAGCCTCTTCAAACCCTGGGGCCCTTTTGCCAAGGCTTAAAATTCCCCGGGTTTTTCCCCCTTCGTCAATGTTTTTTTGTTCTTTCATGGACCCCCCCGATTTTCCGGGTTTTTGGGGCTAAACACAGGGACGATTTTAAAATTTTAAACACTGTATGCCCCCCTATAACCCACCCCCCCAGGGCTTTTTAAAAACGCAATGCCCCCCATTGCCCCCCAAAATTTTCCCTTTTTCCCTAATGCCCGAAATTAGTTTTCCGACCCAAACAGGTTAACTTTACAATGAATATAAAATTTTTTAACATGGGAGAAAGACTAATATTTACCCTTCGGTTTCCCCAAAGAACAGCCCAGTAAAGTAGGGGAAAAACATTGACGGGATTTGTAAGGGGTAAACCAGGAAAATTGAAAATCTCTTTGATGAAATATACAAAACTAATATTTTTCAACAGGCCCAAAGAGGCCTTTCAGATAAAACAAACCCAATTACTTGTTTTCCCTTAACCTATTACAAGCAGGGCCGGGGCCCCGCAAGTGAAAAACCAACACCACAGACAAAAAGGCTGAGCGCCTGCCAGGGGCCCGGAAAAAACCATGTGGCAAAAAAGGGCCCTTTGTCATTTTTTTCAAAATAAAGGGGGGTCCGGCGAAACGTGTTTCCCTCCTTCCTGTAGCCTTTCATTTTCCTTTTTGCAAAAAAAAAAAGGTCGATCCCGGGCCGTATTTTCCTTGGGAGTTTGAAATTTTTTAAAAAAATTTTTTTTCATTTCTTTATCCCCTTTTTTCTTTTCCTTTTAAATTAATTTTTAAATTTTGGGGTAACCAGGGTTCAAATTAAAGAGTAACTTATTTTGGGGCCCCGGGGGCCCTTTCCCGCGAACCGGCTGGGTTTAATTGCATCCCGGGAAGGGGGGTTTTAACTGAAATGGGTTTTGGTCCTTTCTTCCCTTTTTTTTTCCCCCTTTTTGTTTTATATAGTCGGGACACTTTTCCTCATAAAAAACTGTCATGGTGAAAAACCCCGCCGGGGTTTGCGGGGTACTGGGTGACTTTTTTCCCCAGGTTTTTTTTTTTTTGGCTGAAAACCGCCACTTGGCGAATTTAAACAAAAAAACAAAGCCCAAACCATTTTTGTAGGGTTCCTTTTTCACAGACAAAAAAAAAAAAAAGGGGGGGAAAAAAACGTTTTAAACCTAATTTTTAAAAAAATATTTTTTTCAGTTTGTTTTTCCCCAACCTTAAAAAACAAATTAATTTTTTTGTAATAAAAAGGGAAAAAGGCATAAAGGGTTAAAGCCGGGGGGCCCAAGAAAGGGGCCATGAGAGGCAAAGGATAAAGGGGGGGCAAAAACAAAAGGCCAGGTCCATTCCCCGTGGAGGGGGGAAGGGCCATCACAGGAAAAAAGCCAAGGCCCCTTCCCGGGGGAGGTGGGAAGCCCCACAGGAAGAATGCTGGGGGCCTTTTCCCCTTGGAGGGGGAAAAATTGCCACCACAGGGAAAAAAGGGGGCCATTCCCGGGAGGGGGGGGAACCACCCCCCGGAAGATAACGGGGGTTCATTCCCTTTGGAGGTGGGGGGGAAGCCACCACAAAAGGGAAAAACGGGGGTTTTCCCGGCTTTGATCCCCACCCTGCTGTTTTGTTTGTGGGGTCACCTTTTTCCGACCCCTGTGGGTTTGACGCCACGGTAGGAAAGGGTGGTCGGTTGGGGGTTGGGTTTTTTGGAACGAGGGCTCATTCCCCAAAAATTGAACAATCACGACTAAAAGGGAAAAGGTTTTAAATTAAACTTCACTACAACACCCCACAGCAGGGAGGAAGCCTTTAAAAAGCAGGGGGCGGAAAGCCTCTCCAATGTCGCCCGGGCCCCCTATGCCGGCCCTTAAAATTTCCCCCCCCGGTTTTCCGGGGGAAATTTGCTTTTTGTTTTTTCAACGGACCACACAATTTCCCCCGGGTTTTTGGTGGCAATACCCCCACCGGGAGGGGTTTTTAAAATTTATTTTCGGGTTGCCCCCTTTAAGGGGGGAAAACAGTGCGCCTTCTGGGTTTGTTTTTGGAGAAAATGCGTGGCAGGGGTGAATGCTAAGCGGGTTGTGTGCATGCATTTTGCCAGTGGAAAATTTAAAACGTATTTTGCCAATTTTTCCCCTTAAATTGTTTTTTTTTTTTTTCCCTCCTCCTCCCCCCCAAACCTCCCCCCTTCTCCCCACCACCACCCCCCCCTTCTCCCCCCCCATTTTTTTTGACAACTAACTGTTTAAAACCCCCTACCCCCCCCCACCCACCCCCTTTTAAAACCCCCTCTCCCATTTCACCACCCTTCCCCCCTTTCATATAAAACCATGCCTTTATACATTAAAGATAAATTTACCCATTTTTTTAAAACATGCTATCCCGGACCCAGTTGGGATGGATGTTGTTTTAAAACACAAAAAACACACTTTCCCACACACACAGGCACGCCCCAAAGCAGGGCATCGTACATGCACACACACCCCACACCACACACACAACACCCACACACACACAAACACACACACACACACAGATATATATATTAAAATATATATAAAAAATATATAATATATGTTTATATATATATATATTAATATATTACTTTTAACATACCCCAACATAAGTATAAAAAGAAATGTTCCCTTTGGCCTCCCACTTTGTCCTCACATTCCTCAGTAACCTTTGTCTCCCGGGCTCCCCCCCCCCCCCCCCCCCCCCGGGCCTTTCCCTTTCTTTTTAAACTTTTCCCCCCCCCCCCCCCTTATTTTCTGTTTTCTTTTCCCTCTCTCCACCCCTTTCCCCCCCCTCTCTCGGTAGGGGTTGTGTGTGGGGTTGTGTGGGGTGTGTGGTGTGGGGTGTGTGTGTGTGTGTGTGTGTGGTGGTGTGTGTTTGTGTGTGTTTGTGTGGGGTGGGGGTGTGTGTGGGGTGTGTTTGTGTGTGTGGGGTGTGTGGTGTGTGTGGTTTGGGCGGGTTTTGGTCCAGATGCTTGGTTTCGCCTTGCTTGCAACAGTTATCACATGGGCCTCATTTTACCTAAACCCAGGAATTTCCCGAAAAAGGATGTTTTTCCCCCTTGATGTCACACACACCCCATGTGAAATGAAACAAAAACCAGGGCGAAACAGACACGCGCACTTACCGCCCCAAAACACACACACACACACACACATTTAAAAATGTTTTCCCAAATCCGTCTGCATTTTTGGGCAGTTTTCTTTGAGGGTTTTTTTTGGTTTTTTTTGTTTTGTTTTGTGCCCCCCCCCCCCTTCTTTTGGGGTTTGTGGTGTGTGTGTGTGTGGGTGTTTTTGGTGGTGGTGTGTGTTGTGTGTGTGTGTGGTGTGGTGTGTGGGGGGTGAAACGCGCACGAAAAAGAGAAAAAAACCCCGGCAGACGACCACAGACGACTTTCAAATTGGGAAAAGCACAGTTTTTCCAAACTTGTGGGATTTGCTTCCCAAAAATTTTAAAGGAAAAAAAAATTTTAAATAAATTTTAAAACCCAAGGCCCAAATTTTGGTGGGAAATTTTTTTTTTTTCCTGAAGGCGATGGGGTATACTTTCCCAACCAAGGGGCCAGGTAAAAAAAAAAAATAATCCCAAACCCCGGAAAAATGCTTCCTTGTACGGGCCCCAAATATGTGTGAGTTGGTGAGAGGAATAAAAGAAAAGACAGTGACAAGGCCCTTTAAACCAAACACCAAAAACACGCGGGAGTCACCGGAAAAAATAAAGTGTGATTGGGGAGAGAAAAGAAATGAGATGACAGTGACCTTTGGGCTTGTTTTATCCCCCGGAAACCCCTCTTGGGGCACCGGAACAAAAGGGAGTGTGATTTTGGTGGGGAGCAATGAAAGAGATGCCGGGGCCCCAAGGGCTTTGTATACACCCGAACCACTCGGAGTCACCGGCCCCTGAAGATTGGGTGGGAAGCAATAAAAAGAGAGGGACAGTGCCCAAGGCTTGTTTTCAAACCCCTTTGAACCCTCCGGAGTCACCTGAGGAAATCCCCAAAGGACCAGGTCACGAACACATTTCATACGGGGAGGGGTCATCGTGTAGGGCTTTTTTTTTTTCACCCCTGCCACAAGGCACCACCCCCCCCCATCTTCAAAAGGACAGTGAAATGAAGCCCTCACACACCCAAATTTCCTTTCCACAAAACGCCTACCTGACAGAAAAAAGCACATTCTGTGCTTCATTTCCCCATTTCTTGACCCCTGTCCAGCACAGTAAAATGTGTGACCCAGCATAAAAAAACTCTGTGACCCCTTTTCCCTTTCATGACTCTCCCCCACCCATCAGTACATGTGTACTCCAGCATCAGTAAAAAGTGTGACCCCAGCCTCAAAACATGTGTGATTTCCCCTTTCTGTGCTCCTTTTTTCATGACTCTGTCCAGCCATCAGTACATGTGTGACTCCTTTGGGGTCCCTCCATTCCATTTCTTTGCATCAGTACATTTTGACTCCAGCATCAGTACATGTTATTTCTATTCGGGGGGCTCCATTCCCTTTTTTAAATGACTCGGGTCCAGCATCGTACATGTTGACCCAGCATCGGGTAAAAGTGTACCCACAAACATACATTTTGTGACCCCATTCTGTGCTCCATTCCATTTAAAGACTCTGTCCACACGGGTACATAGTGACCCTTTTCTGTCCCCTACTTTCCTTTTCAGGCATAAAGTACATGTGTAAACTCCAGCACAGTACTTTGTGGGGCCCTATTTTACACCATCAAATTTTTGGGTTTGCATTTCAAACAGAAAATTTATTTTTAAATGGGGAAACAAAATTTTTCAAAAGGGAAAATGCCCATCCAACCCCTGTTTTCACCCCAGCAACAAAAAAAACAAATTTTCTTCTTTTTGTTAAAATTAGCCCAAACATTCTGTGCCAAAAAACACCCCCAAACGGGTCCAAAAAACCACAGAGAAATCATATAAAAATTTTCCCCTCTTTAAAAAATCAACTTTTGATTGCATGGGATTTGAAAGTACATGTGTGTAGGGGAAACTGGGGCAGGGAAAAGGTTTTTAAAAATTGTGAAGACTGAGGACATTGACAGTGAGAGACCGAAACAGACCAACAGACACCCCGGGACAGACAAGAAAAAGGGAAAGGGGAAAATGAGTAAAATTGGTGAATGTTTTGAGAAAAACAATGAAAAAAAAATTTTTAATTGTGGATAGTCAAAAATTCTACCCAGTTCCTGCACAACAACAACAAAAAAAAATACCCCAAAAAATTTTTTTGGGTTTTTAAAATGACAGGAATGAAAACCCAAAAAACCCCACAAAAACCAAATTCACCCCTAAAATTTAAAAAGGAACCCACAAAAAAATTGCGTCAAAAAAAAGATTCATGTTTGCACAGTCATCTAAAAAAAAAATTTTTGAAAACCGGGAAAATTTAAATTTCAAAAACAACAGATTTTTGTTTACATCCCACACACAAAAGTGCGTCCATGCCCCCACACATTGTTTCAAAGTTTTCCAAAAAAAAATTTGCCCCTAACAAAAAAGGCCTTTGTAACAGCCCTCTTTTCCTTTTCCCCCCCAAACTACCCCTTTTCCTACTTTTGGTCCAACCTTTCTTGCATCGGTAGAAGGGCTGTGTTTATCAAACGCAAAAAATTGATGGCCTTTGGAAATTTAAAAGGCAAAGCATGAAAGGAAAAAAATTTGGTAAAGCAGGGGTGGGGAAAGGGGAAATGGGGCATTTTAAAACATCCAAGTTTTTGGAAAACCAAAGAGAAGGGGGGAGAGGGGAGGGGGGGGACCACAGCACAGCCTCCTTTCCCCCACAGTTCACACCCTTACAATTGGGAAAAACCCCTCTTTTTTGCTTTTTCCCCAAGCATAAAATTTTTTTTTGTCCAACAGATTTTTTTGTTTTTTTTGCGGGGGACCACTACAAAAAAAAAAAAAAGGGCCTTTTTCCCCCTGGGGGAGCAAAAAGTGATCTGATAAATCCCAAAGAAAAACCCGCACGAGCACACCCACACCCACCACAAAACACACACACCACACACACACAAACACACCCCAAACAAACACACACACACACAACACACACACACACACAACACACACACACGAACACCCACACACCCACAAACAAACCCCACACACACACACACCCACACACACACCCCCCAAAACACACACCCCCACACACACCCCACAAAACACACACAAAACCAACAAACCCACACACACACACACACAAACACACACACACAACCCCACACACAACACACACACACACACACACACACACACACCAAAATCCCGCGCCCACATGAAACCCACAAAAACACACACACATGGGGAAACATAAAAAACCCAAACATCCAGTTCATCCACTCATAAAAATGGCCAGTGACGGGGCATGACAACAGAGACAAAATTAGGAGACAGTACTTCCCCCTGACCCCCTAAAATTATGTGCAGCCCAATTTTTCAGGGTTGCCAGAAAAAACCCCCGTGACAAAACCCATGAAAACCCATCTGATCCAACAACAAAAGTCATACCCTTACAACGAAAATTCATCACAAAAAAACACAGGTACCCCCCCCCCTTTAAAATTCTGTCTTTAGTTGACGGTCACTAAACGGGTTGCAATCTTTCCCAAATCAAAATAACAAAAACCCAAACCCAAATTTATAAAATGGGAAAATTTTCATCCTTTCCCCTTTGATATAACCGACTAATCCCAAAAACCCAATTCAGGGCTTCCCAAACCCTACTTCGGGTTTTTAAATTTTTCCATCAGAACTCAAAAGCACATTATTTATACTTAGTTTCCTAATTTAAAATTATAGTAATCAAATTCAACACACACAACACAAAAAAAAACAAATTCAAAAAAGGGAAATTTAAAGGGAAAGGGTGGGGGGGGGAAATGGGGGAGGGGGGGGGAATTACAACACCCCGACAGAGGACGGGGGAAAGGAAAAAAAGGGGGGGCCCAAAAAAAATCCCCAAAAAAGGGGGGGGCCGGCAGGAAAAAAATCCCAAAGAAAAGGGAGGGCCGGGAAAAAAAGGGGACAGGGGGAAACGGCAGGAAAAAAGGACGGGGAGGCAGGAAAAAAAGACAGGGGGACGGCCGGGAAGAAGAACAGGGAAACGGGCAGGAAGAAGACAAGGGGGACGCAGGAAGAAAGAAAAGGGGGAGGCAAGGAAATTTAAGAAAAAACGGGGGAACGGCAGGAAGAAGCAGACGGGGGGACGGTGCAGGAAAGAACAGGGGGCCCGGCAAAGGAAAAAGGGGGGAACCGGGAAAGGAAAAAAAGGGGGGCCCGGAAAGGAAAAAGGAAAGAGGGGGGAAAACGGTCCAAAAAAACCCCCAAAAAGGGGGTCGGGAAGGAAGGGAATGGGGGGGGAAAGGGAGGGAAAATCCTGCACCAAGGAAACCCAACAACAAAAGAAACGCAAAACCCCCCCAACCCCTGAACCCTTGAAAGGTATAAAACCCGGAGGCCCCATTTCCAACGGCATCCCCCGGGGCATTCTTTCACTAAGATTTGCCCACCCCCTCCAGCCCGGTCCCAAACAAAAAAGAACTCCCACATCCTACCCCACAAAAAGGGATTTCCCCAATCCGGGATTGGGGGTTCACTAAACTTGAAACCACGGGAAAATTGAACAAAGCAGGTTGACCCCAGTTTTTGGGCACACCAAAGGTCCACAACTGGAAAAAAAGGGGGCTCAAAAAGGGGGGGCCCCCTTTATGCTAACCCCAACCAAACATTGAAATTTTCCAAACCCACCCATTTTTCCCTTAACTTCGGGTACTTTCTCCCTGGGGGGGGTCCACCCCATTCAACCCCAATCCAACGGCCTTTCCCCCACCCCCGGGGAAAGAAAGGCACTGAAAGGGCCCCACAATGAACATTTTCCCCAAACAAGAGAGATGATGGTGGGTTCAGACAGGAAACCTAAGGGTGGAAAAACCCTGAACATTCCCTTTGGGCGGCCCCACCCGGGGGAAAAAAGGCCCAAAAAAACCCCAAGGGGTAAAATAACCAGCATGATTTTTGACGGGAGGGAAAACCCCCCCCCCCGATTTTCCCCATTACTGACAATCGGTTTAATCTTTTGGGCCAAAGGCCCGGTTGTTTTTAAAATGTTGTTTTTCAACACACACACAAAACACACACACACACACCCCAACACTCCTCTCTCTCTCTCTCCCCTCTAACCCGGGAATTAAATTAAAAAATTGTGCAATTGCTCTATGCAACCTTAAAAAAAACACAACTAAAATTCGGGTTCAAAGAGAAAGAAACCAAATGTATACTTTTCGGGTTTCATCTTTACTGCAGATAAATTTTCTGACCGTTCACCCCTTTAACTGATATTTTTAATGGGGGCCTTTTAAAAAGTCTTTGTTCTTACTGTATTTTTTTCCTCTTCGGGAGGTTTTAAACAGTACTTTGTTTTCTTACTTTTTAAAATTCCCCAGAGGTTTTAAACAGTACTATGTCTTCTTCCCGGTTTTTTATTCCTTTTCAGGGGCTTTACGGAACAAAGGTTTTTTTCCCTGTATTTATTCCTCTTCAAAAGGCTTTACAGTACAAAAGTTTTCATATTTGTATTTTTTCCCCTCTTCAGAGCCTTACGGTATTTGGGTTTTCTTACGAAATTTTTTTCCTCTTAAAGAGGTTTTACAGAACTATGCCCTTCTTACTGTATTTTTTCCCTCTTCGGGAGCTTTTAAAAAGTAATGTTTTTTTAAACGTATTTATTCCCCCTTTAGAGGCTTTACAGTCCCAAAGGGGTCTTACTGTTTTTAAAATCCTCTTCGGGAGGCTTTACAGTCCCTATGCCCTTTTTTAAGGTATTTATTCCTCTTCAAGGTTTTTACAGTATATGCTTCTTACGGTTTTGTTTCCTTTTCTGGGGCCCTTTACAGTACTAGGGTTTTCCCTTACTGTATTGATTCCTTTTCTGAGGTTTTTACAGTACTAGGGTGTTCTCACGGGATTTTTTTCCTGTTCTGGGGCTTTAAACAGTACATGTTTTCTTCGGTATTTATCCTCTTCAGGGGGTTTAAACCCGTACTAGTCCCCTTTACGGTATTTTTTCCTCTTCAAGGCTTTACAGTACTAGGCCCTTACTTTACTTTTAATTATTCCTCTTAAGGGGCTTTACAGAAACTATGGTTTTCTTACTTTTATTTTTTTCCCTTTTCAAAATGATCAGATTGTACAAGATTTTTGTTTCTCCTACCAGCTGCCCAAAACCCTATGGTTAACATCACAGTTTCCCCTGGGGGGGTTTGGTTGGGGGGTTCGATTCCCTCAGACCAAATTATTTTTTTTTGGATTTTTCTCCCCCCGATTGGCCCTCCCAAACATTTGGTTCACAAGGTTTCAACGGGGAGGATTTAAAAACAAAAGAAAAGGTTTCATCCCTTTTCCTGAATGCGTTCATTTTTCGGATTTGAAAATTTTTCCCCAACAAACATAGCGGGGGGTGCTCTCATGACAACCCTCAACGTGTTTCCCTCTATGTCTACACAGGGTTTCCTCTCCATGTCAAAAAACGGTTCCCCCTCCTTTTCCCTACCCCGTAAATTTCCTCCCCAAATGTCTGGGGGGTTTTCCTTTTCCCATGTACAAACACGGGGGGGTTTTCCCCTCCTTTCCCTACACGGGATTTTCCTCTCCATTTCTACACAGTGGTTTCCCCCCCCAAAGCCCTACAATGTTTCCCTCCATGTCACATTTGGTTTTCCCTCTCCATTCAACCAGGGGTTTTTCCTTCCAGGGTCTCCCACAGTGGTTTCCTCCCATGCTACCCCGCGGAATCCCAATGCTGGGGGGGGGGGGGGGGGGGGGGGGGGGCGCAACAGGACGACCCATGCCTTGTGGATGGGGAGAGGGAATGAGCATCATGGGGAAATGCTACGGGAGTGGCTCAAAGATGAGACACACACACAAAAAAAATGTCCTGAAGAGTTTATTTCCTAATCGACAGTGCTGGTTGCCCAAGACTCGTACACAATTGCCACTGTATTCATTCTCGCATTTTTAAGTATGGGTTTTCCACGGCCATATCATAAAAAGAGTATGGTTCAAATGATGCAACTGTTTATTTCTTTAACCTTAGATGTATGCATCTATTCTAGATTTTTTTTTTCACTTTATTTTGCTTAAATTCTCTCTTTGCTCCTGAAGTCTTGCCTTTTGCTGGACATCCTCATTAGAATCAAGATGCCATCAAAGTCAGCAGTTTACCGTGAAAATCTAAGGAAGAATCATCCTGAGAAATATGAAGAGATGCTGAGGAAAGCAAGGAGCGAAACAAACGGAAACAGGGATGCCAAAAGGAGAAATGGCAGTCTGAACCGCAGACTCGTGCACTCGTACAAGAAATGGAAAAACACAGAGAGCAGCAAAGGTAAGGTTTCTCTGTGTGTGTGTGTGTGTGTGTGTGTTGTGTGCGTGTGTGTGTGTGTGTGTTGTGTGTGTGTGTGTGTGTGTGTGTGTGTGTGTGTGTGTGTGTGTGTGGTGTGTCCTCTACTAGTAAAAGAAACTGAGCAACAATGCATGAGTTTGCACATGCAGGCCTTACAGTTTTAATGACTGCATTTATTGAAAATTTAGTGTGTGTGTGTCACTGACTCTGTGTGTCGTTTCTTCCCATTCACAAACCTCTATTATCCAGAAGCAAGATCAGTCATGTTGAAAGCTGATCCAGTGCCTCTGACAATGCGGTTAAGTGTTTTTTTCTTTTTTTTTTTTTCCCTTTTTTTTAAAACATTTTTTCCTGCTGTGCGCAATCTCAGAAAAGAATCTTTTGTATAGAAATTCTGCAGCATTCTACCACTTTGATTATAGTGTTTTGTATGTCATAAGTGTGTAGATTTATTCTATTCATTTCTGTTATTTGTGTAAAAAGATATTCTCTGTTGTAAAAAATGATATTTATAACATTTAACAAGGAAATACAATGTGAGAAATAGAAATTGATGCATATCTAATAATTTTATAACAGAGGATTCTGTTCATGATCAGTTACTTTCCATTTTCTTTACCGTTTTGCGTTTGTGTTAAAGGGAAAGATGGCACCGTTACTACGCCAACAAAAAGAAAAAGGAGCGACCCATCACCAGGCAGACCAAAACCAGCCAAAGACAAGCATGTCATGACAGACCTACTTCTGCCAAACGCCCCAAGGACATGACACTTGCGGAGTTTAGAGAACACAAAAGAAATCTGAAGAGAGAGTCCCGGAAACGGGAAACCCCAATGAAGACTGTATGGAGAAAAAGGAAAGACAAAATTTATCAGAAAAACAGGCGAGCAGCCCAAGCAGAAAAACGTCAGCAGCAAAACAAAACGTTAGTATCAAGCAGTAAATTCCCCCCCTCAACCTGATTGTGAGGAGATCCCTGTGGAGGTAGCCAGCCCCATCAAGCAGTCTGAGTATAATTTTGTATCCTCAGTGAGAAAGAAACTTCTGACGAAAACACCATCCAAGTTTGCAAAGCTTCTGTCAAACTTAGCTACAAACACTCACTGCGCCAGAACTCAAGAATCTTTGAAACGTCAAGGGTTATTTCTTAAAGCAGAGAAACGCCAATGCAGTACAAGAATTCTGAAAGAAAAGATTTCTTCTGCAAGACGTACATTATTTGCAAAGCAAAGAAAAAGAAGAAAAGATGCCCTTCCTGACAAAGACTGCCAGACAGTAAAACTGTTGTATGTTAGAGAAAATATATCTCGAGCTTTGCAACACACACGTTTTGCCACAAAGCATGGCACTGGATTTGTTATGCAACAGACTCTTGGGAAGAGTGCTCAACGAGATTTTTTTGAACAGTTTATCTCACATTATAGTTGGTCCGACCCCTTTTAAGACTGAGACCAAAAAATGTCAGAAAAATCTCCACAGTCTTGGACCCATGCCAGTGTGTGTACTGCCCTATTCAGGATGACGGTCCTGCACTTAACATGAGTGCGGAGTGGGAAACCTCAACCAGCTCTCATGAAGGTGGAGGATGAAAGGGCAATCTATAAGCTGCTACTTTGTGATAAGGGGGAAGCACCTTTCCCACAAACCTGACTGGCATCAGGGGTATCTGCACTAGCTGCTCCGACATAAGAAAAAACGGTTGGAGAACACTATTCTGAGCTCAGCTCAGTACACCCAGTCCAGTGGACTCGTTGGAGCAGGCATTCTCCGGTTCTGTAGTGCAACCAATGTGACTACATCAGTGTACCAGGAGTTACAGACTGTATTGTGGCAGACTAGACTGCCGGTCAAGGAACTCATTTGTGCGATTTATTTATCTGCTGAGGCCCCAGACAGTACCCCCCCCAGTACGAGCCTGAATTGAGAGTCTGACTGAAAACAGCTAATGTCGTTATGGGACTTTGCTGAAAATAGAAATGTCAAGCCATGATGAAATAAAAATTCTGCTCATTTTAGGCAAGCAGCAGTTCAACTCTCATTGTGTAGGATTTCTACAAAGACACAAGGTCAGTTAGTTTTTATTTTTTTTTTTTTTTTTTTTTTTTTTTTTTTTTTTCCACCTTTTTTCCCCCCCCCCCCAGCATTGCTGTTGACATTGTGACTGAGGATTGCGGCCATGATTATCATGCAGTCACCCATATTTACAAGCGACCCTGAACCATATCAAAACTGGGCTTCATAGATGACACATCTTCTGTGTTTATTTACCAGGACAACTGTGCTGCCAATACCCGTGCCCCCCCAAAGGCAATTTTGATGACTTACGTACTACATGGGGCATTGCAGAGAGTACCCATAGTTTTGCTGTGCATGCAAAGGGAAGAAGATGGGGAGACTGTGTCATTCTCCAAGGCAGTGGACACTGCCGTGTGTGTCGCCCAAGTCAATATCACAGATGCCATGGATTTTTCAAATGGTGTGTGGCAAAGCTGACAAAAGATGCTCCACATTCAAACGTAGTTTTTGTACGTTAGGACAGACAACATGCCGAACAAAAGACCAGAATCAGTAGGTGAAAACCAGCCGTGGAGCGCAAGTTTCATCAACTTATTCCCATCCGCACCTTTGTGTTTAAATCCAGGGATTGGCTGTTTTTGTATGTATGTTTGACAGGATTGCCACATGTGTGTAAAACAGGGCAGTACACCTGCGGGTTCCAAATCCCATGAGACTGCATGCAGGATGCTGATTGTGCTATAGATGACAGATCTTACCCAGCATCAACAAAGCGTCCTTTCCCACTCCACCATCAGTGCCAAGAAAGATTTTTTTCTTCACTGCATCAAGATACTTGTTGCATCAAAGTGAATTGGCTTCAAAATTTTAATGCATGTGCACAGGGGTGTACATCGCAAAGCAGAGGTCTACCCTTGTGCATTTTCAGCGTTGACCATGCTCGTCAAGCAATGGGCTGTTCCAGCACCAGGCCGCTGAAAGATGGTTGCCAAAGGGTGGCAGGACCCATGGAGTACTATTCCTATATCCATGGGGGCTGGCAACTGGTCTACTTCGCGGTTGTGTACGCTGTGTTCGGCCATGATGATTCGCCACCAAGAATAAATGCGCGTTCGGATAGCGTGAGATGGCTACAAATAAAGATTTGTATTGATCTCAAGGCTATCTTGCCCGAGGGCGCTCTCCTGATGGGATTTGACAACAAGAGATTTTTATTCTCCAATTGGTGACTTTTGTTCTCGTGCTATGGAGGAGGCGTTCAAATTAGTACCATGGAGACAGTGTTGATTCAACAGTACATTGGTCCCTGGCAATCCATGGCAGCAGCAACTATTTGAAACGGAAAATTTCATTCCTTTATCAAAAACTGGGAAGCCCGCTGATATGACTGGGAGGTAAACGAGTCTTTCTGCCTGTTTCACTTCCTAAGCACAGTCCATGTCTAACATCATGTGACTTCGAACAGAGAGGTGTGAGGAATATCCAATCCAGTTTGGATCGCCAAACCATTTTTGGTACCTTGTCAAGGGGGTGGCACAGTGAAGCCCATCTTCTGTGAAGAAGAACAAGAGGACAGGGCACCAAGGGTGGAGATATGTGTCTGTGTACTTTCTACTTTGGGAAAGAAAAATTACCCAGACGATTTTATGGTTTGATTGTACTGTACCATCGCACCCTCAACATTAGAAGGCACAGTGTGTGGTAAATTTTCTGAAATCGCCTGGGGAAACTTATTATGTCTTGAAGACCAATGAGAATGTATTTTGCATTCTTTGCTACCAAAGTGACTGTAGTTCCTCACCAACTTGGAACCACAGAGGCCACTATATATTCATGGACTAGTTTCCAGTGAATGATACTGTGTGCGTGTCTGAGTGTCGTTGCGTGCATAATCATGCTTGATCTATATGTATTTTTTTTTTTAATTGATGTATTCAGTATTTGATTTTAAGATTAGTCATGATTTAAGCATTGTAAGAAAGCACCAGCTCAAAGAAGTTTGCTTCAACAGCTTGACTTCTGAGACTCAAAACTGTCAGTTTACTGTCCTTACTTTCAGGAACACTGGTCATGTTTGTATCAAAATCAGGCTTAAAGCCAGATTACAGAGTTTAATTCCTTACCCAAAATGTTTTAAATGTTCTTTTCTGATAATTATCACAGCTGTTTAACAACGTTTTTTTTTTAAAAGGATCCAAGCAATTTTATACTTTCTTGTTCACAAAAACTTAGGGGGGTGGGATAGACTTTTTTCTATTACCTCAGAATTCTTGTTCACTCTGTAGGCAATCTGAATAACTTTTTGTGTATACAAATGTAGTTTACCATCTTTTTGTTATTACTTTAATGTGGTTCTTGGTTTGCAGAAGTGTGTAACACAATTTGAGGGTTACGTTTTAAGTCCATCCCACATTTTATTTATATACTACATACATGACCAATAAATCTTCAGAAAACCCGTAACATGTGTTAAGATAATATCCACATAGCTTGTTATTCATATATATTATAGATGTGTGAATTGGAGCTTTAATGAATTTAAAGTGTTGCAAACCCCATGCCTTTAGTCTTAAGATGCTTTTCATTTTGCAAGGGGTCTGTAATTTGGGCTTGCAATATCTCATGAAAAAAGCCGTGGTTTCATTGTTTAGTTTGATATATTCTCAGCAAAGGGTTAACTAATGAAAATTAACCTCAGTAAAGTTCATGTCAGCATTTGGTTTTTCATGTATGTGCCTATAGACAGTAACGTACAGTGTCCAAAACCCGTGCAACTGCCAGGGGCAAAACACGGCACATCTACAGCCGATTGTTGACACTGCCAATTACTGATAGTGCATGCACATTTTACTCTGTGGCACTTCGCTGACTTTTTGTAGATCAAGAATGTGCCAAAAGCCTCATCTTTCTCCCCTCGAAATAAAAATGAATCTTTCCGCGTCTGTGATGGTGCATCTTTCCAATCGGACATACGTTATGTACTCTCCACGCACACGATCATACCACGTGATTTGGTGCCAGAGTGCGCCCATTGATGCGGAACTTTACCGTGGTCACAGAGTGGAGGAATAATATTAAAGTTGACAGCCGGCTTGTTTTCGCGGGTTACCTTAGCAAAAATGGCAACAGAGACAATAAACTCTGTTTTTTTTTTTTTTTTTTTCCCCAATTTTCCGGTGGGGGAAGGCGGATGTGTGGCACAGACCCGCTTACTGCATCGAGCTGCTCTGCATCGCGGTGTTAGGGCGCGTGATTCAGAGCTGTTTTGAGAGGGTGAGTAGTAACCAGGTTTACTTTGTTACGCATTTTTTTCTGGCTGACGCAATTTTGCGGAGCGTGCGTTCTTGACCGCAAACTAAAAAGTCAGTGGAAACCTGAGACCTTGTATCTCTTACATCCCATATCAGCAAAAAACTACTTGAAAAAATAATATATAGTCGCTATTGGACCATCTTGACAATATGATTCTTAAATAACGCCAGCATGGTTTTATACCAGCGAAGGTAGTTGTGGACTCAAAACTTATACAATAACCCCAATTCATATCATAATGTCTTAACAACGACAGCAAATAGAAGCAATTTTTATTTAGACTTTTCTAAAGCCTTGATAAGTTGGGACCATGAGGGCCTGCTGCTTAAATTAGCACACATCAGCATGGCGGTCTTTGACTAAAATGGGCTAGGATCATTCCTTGTTGGGAGAACGCAGAAAGTTGTTGTGGAAAGGGTCGTCATCATTGATAAACAGTCTTGTCAGGTGTACCACAGGGAACTGTTCTGGGGGCCCGTGTTTTTTTAATTTATATAAATGAAATTAAAGTAGAAATTCTCTCCAGGAACTACTATAAGGTTTTTGCAGATGACAGTCTTAGTATATAGAACAATCCGAAGCTAGACTGATACACGACATTCTCAAGAAAGATCTAACGCTTTTCAAGAGTGGGAAAGAACAACTTGGAAAATGGAATTTCATCCCCAAAATGCCAAGTGTTGCGTATAATAACAAACCGCTCACCAATTAGATCACGATTTTTTATCCTCATACAATTTTTTTTTTCAAAGAAAACTAATGCTGCAACATAAATCTTATCTATATATCTGTATATTACTCTATACCCAACTTTACCGTAACCAACTAACCAAATACTTACAGTACCGAATCTCACAAAAACCATCCTAATCTTTCTCTATACAGGGAATAACAAGACCTGCCCCCAAAACTTATACAAACTAACCTCATCCCAAACACATGTCTCAGGAACGCCCAGTACTGGAATATGTTGCCTCAGTTTGGGATTCGTTCCACTAAAGGCATTGATCCCCTCCTCCCAGATTCAGAAGAGAGCAGTATTTCCTCGGGAAACCACTATCAGAGAAAAGGGGAATACTAGGAAGAAACATGAGTAAATTTGAAAGGAAACCTTAGAAGAGAGAAGAAGCTTTGATCAAACTTTACATCTACTTCAAAGGCAGAGCTAAGTAATTGATATTCCAAATGGAAAAATAGTATTGATTAAATGTAGCTCAGGAGTGGCGGTCAATGTTATACCATACCTGCATCAAATATTGACCAGCCACTTACATTATTTTAGCTAGTTCTGTACGGCTGTGAACTCACTGCGGGTGCATCTAGATTTGCCTCAAATGCCTATTTATTACAAATGCAATCTCAATAAAACACAATTGATTGGACAGTTTTGAGATCTGACATATTGACGATTTTCTATTTTACTCTCCCAGATTTTTTCGTTACCGGGGGCCTGAATTGGCATTGGCTTTTAATCTTTTGCCTCTCCCCGCGTCCGACCTTGTTGCCAAATTTGCTCCATGGGCAACAGTCTGAGTCGCACTATTTTACTGCTATTTTATTTTACTTTTTATCATGCGCGCTGGTGTCCTACTCGTTTTGAGTGAACCAGTTTTTTAGGAAAGAAGATGAAGAGAAGTTATCTGCTATTTGTCTGCTGAGCCACCAATGGATGAGAAGCAAGCGAAGTTGTTCATTGAAGTTGGGTCCTGAAGTTGAGCTGAACCACATGCGATGTGACGAAGTGGGAAGTTTGTTCACTATATTATAGTACATACAGCTACTAGCATTAAATCAGTCTTCATAGAATAGAGGCTTTCACAGCCCCGGCCTAACCACATTTTGTTACGTTCAGCATTGTTAAAAGTCGTAAACAACTAAAGTGTGACTGGTGGTTGTATGATAGATATAGATTGGCTCAGTTGCTGGCACCAATTGATCATGCACATTGGATCAGTGACTGAAAAACTCTCCAGCCCAGTGGAAGTTTTGCATCGCTGTCATTGGGGATGGGGTGGGGAGTGGGGGTCAATTAAATCCTTCTTTAATTTCTTCCATTTAATTTATTGTGAATATTTTTGGCAAAGACTGATATGAGTGCTTCATCCTGGTCATCTGTCAGTTTCATTGATGCTGAGAACTATGATAGAAACAGAATCACGGACTACATCAGTGCATGCATGTCATTCACAAAATAGTCATTATAATCTAATACATGCATTTGTTTCTCTGATTGATTGATAGTCTAAGCCAGATTTTGCTGAAGTTGAAGGTAAAGTACATGACCCCCTCATTCTGTGTAACAGATTTGATAGAGAGAGTCAAATAGACTATCAACTGCAAGGCGAACACTTGGTGTGATGTTCCAGTTAGACAGCACCCATTTAACCAGAAGAACAGGGTGAAGGAGTAAAATCAAGTTTAGTTGTGTGCATGCTTGTCAAGTGTGTGCATGCTGAGAGAGAGAGAGAGATTTATGTTGATATCTTAATGTACACAAGGATGGCAGATTTTAGGCAAAGCCTAGTCTTACAATCTGTTTGTCATGCATTCATTATTTCAGCACATACATTCACCTGACAATTAAACCTAGCAACATGGTAATCTATTCCTTCAATGATTCATAAAAGCACTAAGGAGATGGGGGATGGTAAACCAGAAGGAAACTTACAAACAAACAAAAAATACAAAACAAAACTACAGAGAGAGAGGTCTCAGAGGAGGATTGAGGAGAGAGCATGGTAGGTCGGGGGGGTGGGGGGGGGAGAAAAGGGCCCCCAGGATAGAATGGGAGTGGGGATGAAAGCGTTTTTAATGGAGTAGGTTTATGTTTAGATGATTTATTCAAAAGTATGTTCACAGATGACTTGTGAATGGGCGCCTATTCATTGTAATCGAATAAATTTACTTACTGAGGACCAGATGCAAATTTATGTTCCTTGAAAAGTTTTAAATATTCTTGCTTTGTTGATTCTGGTGGAGTGATTCCTGACATTTGAGTCCAGAGTAAGTAGCTTGTTTTGTACATAGATCAATGGCAGTGGGGTAGGGAGAAGGAATTCCGTCGAGCCAGGAAAGCTGTTGATCTTGTAAAAGGGCATTGATAACTAAGACATGGCGCTAGCATCTAGTCAAAGATTTTAAACATAACGAGCCTTGTGAATTTCCAGTTGTTATTCAGAGATGGATGTGTTCAACCGTTTAGTTTTTGTCTGTTATTAGAGATTAGCTGGATGGATAGCCTTTATCAGTTCCTTCAGTTGCACGTCTAGGGAGAGAATTCCAGCCTTTTTTTGTTGGACGTCATACTTCGTCCCACAACTATTGAGGCTAATTAATACATGACTTTATCGTGTTGCATTGAGAAAGTTTAGGGCACATTACTGTTGATGGTATCACTTTAATTGAGCTAAAGCGAAAAGGATGCTTTTTGAGGACTACCTTGCCTACGTTATTGAGATGAGATTGCCATTCAATTCTTCTCTATCTTTAACCTTAAACATGATGCGAATCTCCCTGCCTCGATAGAAGAGCCATTCAACTGAAGTTTTAGGCAAAGAGGAGTCAGATTGTGTTTTTGGCGTGTAGCATTAATCATCGCTTTAGTTTTGGCTGATGTATGACCATTGAGTTTGAAGCCCTATTTCACATAGTTTTGGCTTTCCTGGGAGAAGTTTTATTTGTCTGTTGATCACTATCATTCGTTTGCGTGACGTGTAGTCATCAGCAAATAAATCTGTGTGTCCTTTCATCTGATATGGGCCAAAATGGTAAATCATTGATGAAGATGCAGAATAAGTTAGGGGGCCTACTACTGAGCCCTGCTTCTGGATAAGATAATGTTGCTTATAGCCCAGCGCACTGAGCCCTGTGGGACTCCATGTCTGACAAAGTCTCGAAGCGGAGGGTTTGCCATTAAGCACCCATACAGAGTACTATCATTCAAGTATGATTGGAATAATGAGATTGTCGGGTATGGTTCAAGTAGACATAGTTTATTTAGAAGACTGGAATGATCAACAGATCACACGCCATTTTGAAGTCAGAAAGGTACAACCCTGTCATTGTGATTGGTTCATATTTGAAGCAGAGTCAGAGATAGAGGGGGAGGGATAGATCTTGCTGTTGTGAGCGCGCGTGCTTGTGCGTGTGAGTGTGTGTGTTGATGTGTGTGTGTGTGTGTGTGTAAAAAAAAATCCGCTGAAGATCAGGTGTCCATTTAAAGTATACTATAAGTATAACTGTGTCTACCAGACTGTGGACTCCTGGCGTTCTCTGATATCTGGTGCTTGTCAGAGGATGAAAATTGAAATCGCTGTCGCTGAAGACACCATCAGGTCAGTGCCACAATTTCCTTCCTGTAGATATGTGGGAAGTTTCCTGTTACATTGTTTCTTTAATGACGGTATCGAGCACCTGTGGCAGAAGATTACCAGGTATTTACCTGAACCCCAAACCACCTCTTCAGCATCTCTGCATGAATCATGGTTCCCAGTAGGGAAGAAAAATGGTATTAAGGCAATTAAGAACTTTCCATGTACACCATCTCTAGCTTGGAATGAATTTTCCTTGTCGTCCATTACCAGGTATATTCTTCCGCCTACTCACTGTTGTATTGATAATGCTGATGTTTGGTTAAGTTTTAGATCTGTTTCACAATCAGTCTTTTTTTTTTCCTTTTTTTGCCCCGGACTTGGATACTGTCAGCAGAATGTGGTTCTCAGTCTCTAGTTCAGTCTGACTTCAGGGTTTGGTAGGTTGGTTGCTATTACATCCTGATTGTACATTGTGGTTTAATTGCAGATTTTAGTAGTGTTTACACTTTCTTTGTGTTCCTACCTGTTACTTGTGGTATTCAGGGTGTGGTGGTGGTAGCTATTTTCTTGATTGTACATAGTGTTTACATTGCAGTGTTCTAACTTTCTATGTGTTCTACCTGTACATAGAAGGTTTGGTTGTCCACCTTGTCTCGTTCTTCAGAGTTCTGTGGTGTTGTTAAATGTTTTTATGACTGTACATTGTCTCTTCAGTAATATCTTATAAGGTGAGTGTATCCAATTGAAGGATACTTGTCTTGTGTATTGCGAGAGTTGGGATACAGTGTACTTAATACCATGTAGGGCTGAAAGTGGGATCATGCAGATAGTACTGCCTGAGTTCCCTTTATTCAGATAGATGCCACAAGTCATGTAGGCATCTACATATTGGAGCCATAAGCTGGAATCTGCCATTGGATTGCACATTTTGGTAACAGAGTACTCTGACTTCTGAGTGAATTTGAATTTGATAGGATAGTTGATCAGTTGGTGCAAATGCAATACCAAACGTTTGAGGCAGCAGATACAGCAGTCTCTGTGTGCCTTTCACACAAATGACTGATTACTATTGTACTGTTGTACTATTGAGGAAGTCAGTAGTCATGAGAGCTGTTTTGTCATGACTTTTGTGTGTATAGTGATAAAATGATTTCATTTCGGGGAAAGGATTTGGTCAAGTTGTCAACTTTGTCACCTTGTGTTTTGAAGTTGTAAGGAAAGCGGCCCCCCCCAGTCCTTTTGTATTGTGTAATGAGGACTGATAATTCGAAAATTTGCAAACATGATAAAAGACAAAAGATCTTAGTGTTGGACAGGACCATCAGATTGGCAAATTTAAGAAAATGTCTGCAGTTATTTGTAGTGCATATAAATTATAATAATTCACAATGAATTTTGTTGTGTTCTGAATCACCAGTTGTTGGTGCACAGAAATTGCAGATACCTTTCTACCACACATGAATTGTCAACCAGTTGTCTACTTCTGCCTTTGTAACTTGGTTAAAAAGGACGGCCATCGTGCTCCTTTCAATAATATTTGTTTAAGTCCCATGATTACGGTGTTTTAATTATTAATGTATTCTTTCCTGGTTCTCGGAATAAGAAGAAAAACACAAGACACAAGGACAGAAAAGGCAACTAGCCCACTGCACAGAGAATAGATGTTAGCACTACTTGGTTTCCATTTTGTATTGAAAAATTAATACAAGGAACCATACTGATGACTTTTTATGGATGTGTTTAAAATGTTTTAATTTTGTATGTATGTGTGAGTCTGTTAAGTTTTCATTTCAAACTTGCAGACTTGTTTTATATTTTAAACAAAAAAGACACAAAATCTCATCATTCCATTCTAGGATGTGTTTTAGCCGGCGTTAAAAACGTTTAAATGGAAACAAAATGGTGAGCAGGGTGAATCAGCATATGTTTGTCATAATATACCATGCATTTTGTATTTTTATGCCCAGAAAAAGGTAATGTTGTTGGGTCGCATTAAACCTTTAACTTTGCTGGCTTTAGCATCTATTAACAGGTGACACTATTTTCTAAATTTTGAACTAACTGATCATATTGCTTGTATGATTTTACAGTAAATTTTTCTTACACTAATTATCTGAAGTACATAATAATGTATATGAACGATCACAACACACTCACAAACACACACACACACACACACACCCCCAAACCACGACACACACACACACCATCACACACACAAACACACCCACACACACACCAACCCCACCAACACACACATTACACGCACACACTCATACTTCGATCACACACCACAACACACACACACACACACCCACCACACCACACCACACACCAACACACACACACACAAACCCACCCTACAACTCAAACATGTTCTTGTGTCCAAACTGTGACTTACCTACCACGCCACACAATCCCTCCCCCCACCACACACCCTCTCCCCCACAACCCCTGCCACACTCATACAACAACACACCTACCAACACCCCCACACACCACACACACACACAACACACCCACACACACAACCCCCCACCCCCCATAATCTCACACTTTGAACACAAACTTCGTATCTGTGCAAGTTGCCTTTTTTTACAATTTCCCACAATGTAAAACTTTGAGTTTCATAGGTTAACCTGTATCTTTCTTGTATTTCATTACGATTTGGGGTCTATATCATTAATTAATCTTTCACCATGGACCCCTCATAACCATATATTACCCACCCCCCCCCCCCCCCCCCACACCCCCCACCCACACTCCCCGTTTTTAACACCCCTCTTCTTTGTGTGTGAGGAAGTGGAGCGGAAATGGGAGTAGGGAGGGGTGGGGAGCACCAGACTTCCTGTCAGTGAGTTTTGAGATGAGTTCACTACAAAAGGTTTGGCCTTTGTCATTGTGAAGTGCTTTCAGACATCAGAATTTAAAAGCACTCAGAAATGCTGTATCATTTGATTCCTCATTTTCCCATTCTTCATGGTAATTATTATCAGCATTATTGTTATCATACTTCGTCCTCATTCTTATTGGTGGTGTTGTTATGAGTTTGCGTGGTTTCTTGGGTTTCTTTGTTTTGGGGGTCTCTTCCCATTTTTATTGAACTATTTTGGCAGAAATGCCACGTTCAAGATGGGGATGCCCCATCCCGCTGATGTTCATAAACAGGCTGTGGGTGATCAAAATGGACACCCTGGTCTTTGCCCTCATTTAGCATATAATCAACCAAATTTTGTCAAAATTCGTTCAGCAGGATTCATCAAGTGACTATCTGTTTGTCAGATGATTTTGCTCTATTGCAAGTGTTCAGCTAGGCTCTCCCCCGCATTTAGCGGATATAAATACATACTCGTGGGTGGGAGAAATGGCTTTACTTTTCTCCAGCTACTAAGACCGTTGCACTGATTGCTTTACTTCCGCTACTAAGACCGGTGCACTGACTTGGCTTTACCTTCCTAGATACTAAGACCCGGTGCTTGACTTGGTTTACCTTTCACAGCCTACTAGGCGGTGCACTCAGACTTGCTTTACCTTTCAGCTACTAAGAACAGTGCATTGATTCCATAAATTTGGCACAGTTCTTTGTGATCTGATAATCACAAACGGGGAATTCTTTGATTCTAGCTGTAAAGTCGGCATATTTCTGGGAGTTATTTTTGATCATTTATCAGCATTCTTAGTCACATTAAACATTGAAAACTCTTGTCAGAAAAGCACTATGAACACTTAGCAGGTCATAGACACATGATGAGCGCTGAAAGAGAATACTTGCTGACACCTTTACATAGCCTTGGTCCATTCTAAATGGATTTGGTGTGTTGCTGTACTGCTCTGTGAGACCCAGTTACCTGAAATAAGGGATATCGTTTTTTTCTGCATCAAGGCTTGGTCTCTGTCTTGGAGCATTCCCACCCCACCATGTCAGCTGCAGAGGCAGGGGAACCCTCATCATCCCTCCTTAGGCTGAACTTTCCTTCAACTACAAATCTAGATTGTTCTTGAACTGGGAAAACCCTGCTACGACTGTGTTTTTAGTCTCGGTTTCTAAAGGTGCTTTGAAGAACAAGCCATTTGTGTTCTATGCTTGGGGGGGGTGGGAAACCTTTTGGTATGCAGCTCATGAGCCGAAGGCCTGTCTTGATTAGGGAGTTGTTTCTGACTTCTGTTCGTTTGACATAAACGCTCCAAGCACCTTTCACGCCAGAAATCTGCTTTGATCTTTTGCAAAGAACCACAATCTCCAGCTACAGGCGTTGTTTGCCCATCTGTCTCAGGCATAAGGGCATTGTCTGCTACCAGTCCTCAGGCATTCACGGCATTGTTTGCCCATCGTCCTCAGCATACAGGGCTTTGTTTGCTGACCGTCCTCAGGCATACGGGCCATTGTTTGCCAACCAGTCCTCAGGCATACAGGGATGTTTGCCCATCATTCCTCAGGCATACAGGGCATTGTTGCGGACCAGTCCTCAGGCATTACAGTGGCAAGTATATGCTGGACATCCTCAGGCATACAGTGATTGTTTGCCACCAGTCCTCAGACATACAGGGCATTGTTTGCTGACAGTCCTCAGGCATACAGGGCATTGTGACCCGTCCTCAGGATAAGGGGCATTGTTTGCTGACAGTCCTCAGGCCATACAAGGATTGTTTGCTGACAGTCCTCGGGAATTCAGGGCATTGTTTGCCACAGTCCTCAGGCTATACAGGGCGTGTTTTATTTGCATCTGTCCTCATGCATACAGGGCAGTTTGCTGACCCAGTCTCAGGCATACCGGCATTGTTTGACACATCAGTCCTCAGGCATACAGGGCATTGTTTGCCCCTCTTCCTCAGGCCATACAGGCAATGTTTGCTGACCAGTCCTCAGCCCTACAGGGCATTGTTTGCCCATCAGTCCTCAGGCATACATGGCATTGTTCTGCTGACAGTCCTCAGGCTTACAGGTCATTGTTGCAGACCAGTCCTCAGGCATAAGGGCATGTTTGTGACCAGTCCTCGGTTTCAGGGCATTGTTCTGCCAGTCCTCCTACATACAGGGCCATTGT
>JAFLJL010000785.1:0-15000 GCA_018398815.1 Conus ventricosus | reverse complement strand
AGCTCACTCACGCCGGCTCCGCGACTAAGCAATTATTGTCGTCAGTAGGGGGCTTAGTAGGTGGTGTCCTGCGTATGTTAGATCAGAACAGGCGCCACTGAACACCACCGAAGTGACTCGGCAGCAGTGCAGTGTCTCCCCCGGTGGGTTCCCTCTTGACAGACTTGACATTGACTGCTTCCTGTGGATTGCCGGTGCCGGGCTGCGGCGGGGCCGACCGGGCTGTGGCTGTGGACGGGGTGTCGGAATGAGCGGCATGGGTGCACTGACTCTGAGGTGGCGCAGAGAGTGGGACAGCTAAAAAAAAAAAAAAAGAACTTGCTGCACCTTTACATAGCCTTGGTCCATTCTAAACTGGACTATGGCTGTGTTGTGTACAGCTCTGTGAGGCCCAGTTACCTGAAACACTTGGATCCCGTTCTGCATCAAGGGCTTGGTCTCTGTCTTGGAGCATTCCACACCACCCCAGTGTACAGCTGCGGAGGGCTTGGTCTCTGTCTTGGAGCATTCCACACCACCCCAGTGTACAGCCTGCAGAGGGCTTGGTCTCTGTCTTGGAGCATTCCACACCACCCCATTTGTACAGCCTGCAGAGGGCTTGGTCTCTGTCTTGGAGCATTCCACACCCCCCCAGTGTACAGCCTGTGGAGGGCTTGGTCTCTGTCTTGGAGCTTTCCCACATCACCCAGTGTACAGCCTGCAGAGGCAGGGGAACCCTCATCATCCAACTGTAGGCTGAAACTTTCCTTCAACTACAATCTCAGATTGTTCTCTGAACTGGAAAACCCTGCTTAGGACTGTGTTTTTAGCCCTCAGTTTCAAAGGAGATTTGAAGACAATCCCTTTTGTTTTCCCTATGCTTGGACTTGGTATGTAGCCACATGAGCAGAAGGCCTGTCTTGATCTAGGAGTTGTGCCTGACTTCTGTTCATTTCCACATAAGCCTCCATGGACCTTGTTCACACCAGAAATCCACTTTGATCTTTTTGCAAAGAACCCACCAGTCATACAGGGCATTGTTTGCCCATCAGTCCTCAGGCATACAGGGCATTGTTTGCTGACCAGTCCTTAGGCATACAGGGCATTGTTTGCCCACCAGTCCTCAGACATATAGGGCATTGTTTGCTGACCAGTCCTCAGGCATACAGGGCATTGTTTGCCCACCAATCCTCAGGCATACAGGGCATTGTTTGCTGACCAGTCCCCAGGCATACAGGGCATTGTTTTGCCCACCAGTCCTCAGGGATACAGGGCATTGTTTGCCCACCAGTCCTCAGGCATACAGCGCATTGTTTGCCCACCAGTCCTCAGGCATACAGGGCATTGTTTGCTGACCAGTCCCCAGGCATACAGCGCATTGTTTGCCCATCAGTCCTCAGACATACAGGGCATTGTTTGCCCACCAATCCTCAGGCATACAGGGTATTGTTTGCCAACCAGTCCTCAGGCGTACAGGGCATTGTTTGCTGACCAGTCCTGAGGCATACAGGGCATTGTTTGCCCTCCAGTCCTCGGGCATACAGGGCATTGTTTGCCCATCAGTCCTCAGACATACAGGGCATTGGTTGCCCACCACAGCTTTATTTTTCTGTCCCATTCGAGACACTTAGTTAAAGGGCCGAACAAACAAGGCTTAAACATTTCTAATCCAACATTTTTGTTGTTGTAGTCCAAGCAGAGGCATATATCAAACTTGTGTACTAGTTAACTGGGAAAAATTAAGTTCCCAGAAAGTGGATGACGTCATTTTTGCACAAATTTTGTTTTGTGTGTGTTGTCATTGTTTGAATATCGCCTGACCACTTGGGGTACAAGCTTTCATGCCGTATCTACATTATTATCTACAGGAAAATAAACCTAGTCGAGTTTGGTATTAAAAGAACTGTCTGGAATTTGCCTATTCAGTCATCTCAAAAGCACAGATATATTACATTTTTCATGACAACTACTAATTATCAAACAACAGCCCCACTTGTAATGGCCGCTCAGCAATGCCGAACACATTGTTGCCAGACCGGCTGTACACAGATGACATTCAGTTGGTCGGAGTACAAAACGGTTAGCTGGCTGGTGGGGAGCAGCCTGCAGAAAACACCCCTTTCCCTGACCTGCATTCACGGCTTGGCCTCTGCAGCTGTGGGCGAGCTGTAAACCCCCCCTTCCTCTCAAAACTAAGTGGCTTGCTCTGAACAGCTGTAGTACACCAGTCCTCAGGCATACAGGGCATTGTTTGCCCATCAGTCCTCAGGCATACAGGGCATTGTTTGCTGACCAGTCCTCGGGCATACAGGGCATTGTTTGCTGACCAGTCCTCAGGCATACAGGGCATTGTTTGCCCATCGGTCCTGAGGCATACAGGCATTGTTTGCCCCACCAGTCCTCAGGCATACAGTGCATTGTTTGCACACCAGTCCTCAGGTATACAGGGCATTGTTTGCTGATCAGTCCTCGGGCATACAGGGCATTTTTTGCTGATCTCTGTACAACATTTTCATTCTTTTATGAAATATTCAAGGATGGTTCAAACTCCGAAGGTAGAGTTGCTTGTGCAGCCTTTTGCCCAACCATTCTCAAATGTAATCAAAGCATCCATCAGATTGTTCAATTTATTCTGCTGAGTGTCCAGCTTTGGTTCTAGCACTGAAGATATAAAGAAGGACTTTTCTGATTTTGTTGATTTGCTGTCAGCTTTGGAGACCATAGCTGGCCATAACCCCCAATCCTGAACTTCTAAACTTTTACTTAACTTTTTACCTCTTTGAAAGTGGAAGGTCATAATGGTGTTCTTGCTTGGGTTCCCAGTCATGTTGACATTTGGGGAAATGAATGGCTGATCGTTTGGCCAGGAAAGCCATAACATAGAAATTGACCAAACATATGTATCCCCTACTCAATTTGAAACCAAAGGTTAATGATTATTCAGAGAACCTGGCAAAGGACTGGAATTACACAGATGACAACATCATTTTCCAGATACTGTCCAGCCCTAAGAGTGGCCCTGGTCCCTACCCTTGGTGGTCACAAAGGAAGAAACAGTTTTTAGGCCATTGCACACTGGCCATTCATTTTTAAGTCATTTGCATCTTTACAGAGTAAGAAGGTCCACGTTTGCTACCCATATGATGAATGTCTCAGCAAGAGACAAATTCTAATGAATGTGGAGCTATATGAGGTTCAACCTAAACGCTTAAACATCAAGCACATGCAGACCTTGGTATCCGGTTGTTCCCCCCCGAGTCGATTTTGAGTGTTTTATTTATTTATAGAAATCAGTGTTTTTAGAACTTAAATGTTACACACTTTTCGCATCATTTGATGTCAAGAAATAAATGTGCTGAATTTTAACTTTGCATTTGGAATTCTGTCACTTTGTTTCATATGGTGTTTCAGGCCCTGATATGGCTTTTTGGGGGCAAGGGCTTAAGCGACATGTTTTAATTTGGTGTTTCTTTTGCCTTTTACACAACTTATATTCAGAGGTCCAATACATCCCATTGTTTTAGTTTTTTTTCCTTGTTTTGTCTCTTTGGTTTACATGACACAAAATTGAGAAAAGAAAAGGGTTAGTTACCGCACAGATACAGACAGACAGATTACAGGAGACAGAACAGACAAACAATTACAGGCCACAGATACAGACAAACAGATTACAGGACACAGACAATTACAGGACACAGATACAGACATATTACAGGACACAGATACAGACAGATTACAGGACAACGATACAGAAAACAATTTACAGGACACAGATACAGACATAATACAGGACACAGATACAGACAGATTACAGACACAGATACAGACTATTTACAGGATTCACAGATACAGACAGACAGATTATAGACACAGATACAGACAACAATTACAGGACACAGATACAGACAGACATACAGGACAAGATACAGACAGATTACAGGACACAGGATACAGACATATTACAGAACAACAGATCAGATTCAGACACAGATACAGACAAACAGTTACAGGACACAGATACAGACAACAGATTACAGGACAACAGATACAGATTACAGGACACAGATACAGACAAACAAATTACAGCAGCAGATGCAGACTAGCAATTACAGACAACAGATACAGACATACAGAATCCAGGAACAGATACAGATTACAGGACACAGATACAGATTACAGACACAGATACAGAGACAGACAGATTACTGGACAACAATACTGACAGACAGATTAACAGGACACAGATACAGATTACAACACAGATACAGAAGACAGATTACAGGACACAGATACAACAGATTACAGGACACAGATACAAACAGATTACAGGACACAGATACAGACAGATTACAGACTCAGATACAAAAGATTTTACAGACACAGATACAGACCGATTACAGACACAGTCAGACAGCAGATTACAGGACACAGATACAGACATACATATTACAGGACACAGATAAAGATTACAGGGACACAGAACAACAAACAGATTACAGGACAAACAGATGCAAGCAGATTACAGAAACAAGATACAGACAAACAGATTACAGGACACAGATACAGATGACAGGAGCAACAGATACAGATTACAGGACACAGATACAGACAGATTAACAGGACACAGATACAACAGATACAGGACACAGATACATATTACAGGACACAGATCAGAAAACAAAACAGATTACAGGACACAGATACAGAACAGATTACAGACACATATACAGACAAACAGATCACAGGACACAGATACAGACAGATTACAGGACACAGTAACAGATAACAGACACAGATGCAGACAAACAAACAGGACACAGATACAGACAATCAGATTACAGACACAGATACAGACAGATACAGACACAGATACATGAGAGACAATTACAGACACAGATACAACAAACAGATTACAGGACAACGATACAGACCAAACAGATACAGGACACATACAGATTACAGGACAACATAACAGACAGATTACAGTACACAGATACAAGACAAACAGATTACAGGACACAGATACAAGACAAACAGATTACAGAACACAGATACAGACAAACAGATACAGACACAGATACAGACAGATTACAGGACACAGATACCAGACAGACAGATTACAGGACACAGATACAGACAGATACAGGATACAGATCAGAAAAACAGATTACAGGACAAAACAGGGTCTTTCCTGAAATGACAGTTTGTGTGTCTGTGGTGGTAACTACATTGTTGGCTTCATTTTCTGCCCTCGAGTCACTTCGCTCAGAAAGCAACAAATGACACAAGTAATGTTTGAACTGTGTTGTTTAGGACAAGGGCGCTTGATGATTATATGATTTATGATTTAGGATTGAGAATTACAGTTTATTAATTATTACCACAGACAATCATTCTCTGTTCAGACGCATCTATATTGGAGTGAAATGATCATAAGATCCCAGCCAAACAGTTCAGGAACAACCTGTCAGAATTCCATTAGCTACCCGTTAACAAGTCTAAAGCAGACGGACAGAAGATTATGTCCAGTATTAAGGCTGAACCAGTTGATCCTGATGTGAAGAGGATCTCCCTCCACCATTCCAGAACAGCCGACTACCGGAAAGGGAAGGCTGGACATCCATCTTAAATCTTGTCATTTGTGTGCCCAGCTCCTCTGAGACCGCGGATTTTTGACAGCAAGAGTTTTTGAACACCATACAAATAAAGCTTGAATGAATTAACGGATGTGAAGGGTGAGCGTAACACTGTTTTCACTCAGTCATGCTGTAATACTAATACCACCATAACTGATGTTAAGATTGAACCTGTTTGTGAAATTAGTCTGAACCAGCCACAGCTAATTGTGACATGTGGATGTCATCATGACTGAACCAGTCCCCAATCAACACATCAGTGAGTCATCAAGACTGAACCATCACATCATACATCAGCATGATGTCCACAAAGACGAACCATCACATCAAACATCACCATGAGTCATCAGACTGAACCGTCGACATCAAACATCACAGTGATGTCATCAGACTGAACAGTCACATCAAACGTCATCAGTGGAGTCATCAGACTGAACCAGTCACATCATACATCAGCAGTGATGTCATCAAGACTGAAACAGTCACATCAACATCAGTTATGATGTCATCAAAGACCTGAAACCAGTCACATCAACCATCAGCAAGTGATGTCATCAAGACTGAACCAGTCACCTCATACATCAGCAGTGATTCATCAAGACTGAACCAGTCACATCATACATCAGGTGCTCTGATGTCTCAAGACTGAACCAGTCACCATCAAACATCACATTGATGTTATCAAGACTGAAACCTTCCAGCATCAACATCAGCAGTTGATGTCATCAAGACTGAACCATCACATCAAACATCAGCAGTGATGTCATCAAGACTGACCAGTCACATCAAACATCAGCTATGATGTCCATCAGCAATGTGCCAGTCACATCAAACACAGCATAGTCAGTGTATGTCAGCAAGAAATGATGCTGTCACAGCAAAGCCTCATGAGTGATGTGTGGACAAAGCACCAACGAGACGTCAATGGTGATTGGCAGGCAAGGTAATAACCGACAGCTCTGAATCCATGACAAGTACATATTAGGACAGGATCAGACCAGCAGCTGATGAACAGTTTGGAAAAAAAAAAAAACTACTGTCTCCATTTCAGTAGAACTTAATTGCCAACGTAGTTCATTATGACGATTCAAGTTTGGTCAAGTTGATTTTAGTCTTGATGGCACTTTGCGTCAGTTTAAGTCCCCCAAACAATGCACTTGCTCAGTTTAAGTCACCCCAAAACAAAAAACAATTTGAAAAAAACAATAAAAAGCAGTGCCCCCCCCTCCTCCCCTCATTGCTTCTAAGTAAGCCCTTCCCCTCTCACTTTTCCACCTACCATTCCTCGTCCCTGCATCCACATGCTAAAAGTTTCAAATATCGTCTGATTGAGTTTTCTATCTCTTAACGAGAACAAAGTGGGTTTCCCCGGCATGTTCAGTCATAGTGTAAGGCCTTTTTCCTGAAAGATGAAATCCTGTGAGGTGTTGTGAGCAGTGTAGGAATCATGGCTTGTCTATTAATACGATGAATGATGTGGTCACAGCCATGGAGACAAAATCAGGAACAAATGGTGATGCAATGCTGAATAAAGCTGACCAGTGATGGCCGTGAATATCCTGTTTGCCCCAAAGTGTGTGTGGCTGGCACCTATGCCAGTACTGTTCATTCAAAAACAATCACCTGTAGCAATGATTGAATGGAAAAATAAACCTGCAGCCATCTTGATTAGCCAGAGAATGATAAAGAATAAAAAGATGGATAAAAGTTCCATACCTTTTTCCAAAGATCTTTTTCTCAGTTCATATGATATGGAAAAAAGGGAACAGGGCATGGTGTGTAGTGTTGGTGTGTGTGTGTGTGTGTGTGTGTTGTGTGTGTGTGAAGAGTGAGAGAGAGAAGAGAGAAGAGAGAGAGAGTGAAGGCATGAGGGAAGAGCATAACTATGATGGTCATGATGAATATATGATGTAGATGATAAGATAAGATAAGAACATTTGCTTATAGCCCAGCCGACCGCAAAGGGCCACATCAGGGCTTTCACCACGTAAAAATCAACCCACCAGATGTAATGATGAATAATATGAAAAGTTTTAGTGAATTTGTTATCACAGTAACTCATCAGCAACAGTATTCTGTGACCCTGGAAATATGGACTAAGTACTATAAAACTATATCAGTGGTAGGCGGGGGAAATTTCTGTTGTTGAAAATATTGCCGGAAGCATTGCTCCCCTCTCCCATCCCCCCACCTCAAAATCTCCTTCCCTCCCATTCCTATGACAAACGCAGACCTGTTGTGTTACTGTGTCTGTAGGTAACTCTTCATTCCTTAACTTTTCTGAGCGGTCAGATAAGCAAAATACATTTTCTCTGCATGATGCCTGTGTGAATGTATTGTTGTCCGTGTGACTGGAAAGTTGGTCCATTTGCCTGGGTAAGTATTTTCCTGCAGGTAAGTTGGGGGAGGGGGGGAGGGGGGGGGGGGGGGGGGGTTCTGTGCAGGAGAGGGTGACCAAAATGGATTCACACAATCAAGGAAATACAGTTTCCTGCTGAGGGTGGGGATATGGAAGGGGAAAAGGGGACACCCATCTTGCCTCCTCTCCTCCCTCTCCTCCTTCGCCCTCCACTCTCCTCTTCCCAACCCCCACCCTTCCCAGCCCCCACCCTTCCCATCCCCCTTTCCCTTCCATCACCTGAACCCCTGTAGTTATTTTGGTTTACGAATATTAAAATATCACCTCGCTTGGAGAGTTAAACTAGCAGCTCATTGACCCATTTGCGTTTTACTGATACCTGAGCTTTGATCCATTCACATCAACGCAGAGTGAAGATACTGGCTTGCTTTCTTTTCCTTTCCTTTGTGCGTAACCCTGTGGATTTGGATAACTGCCTGATAGAAAAGGATAGGAGTCGATGATCATTAACTGGTCAGTTTTGTTTCTTTGTGTGTAACCCTGTTGATTTTGGATAAGACTGCTGATCAAGGATAGGATGAATGATAGTAACTGGTCAGTTTTGTTACTTTGTGGTACCCTGTTGATTTTGGATAAGACTGCCTGTAAAAGGATAGGAGTGATAGCATTAACTGGTCAGTTTGTTTTTCTTTGTGTGTATCCCAGTTGATTTCGATAAGACTGCCTGAAAAAAGGATAGGAGAGTGATGGTATGATGTAATAGGATTATGACACTGACAATGAAGTAATATATCTGTTTGTACAGGAAGATGACAAACCCTGTCTTCCACTTGTCAAGCAAATCAAGTCAGCTCAGAAACCCATGTTTTGTGGTGTTTTCAGTACAACTGGACATCATCAGGGTCACTCAGAAACCAGTGGGTTTGTGGTGTGTTGCAGTTAAAACTGGGACATCATCAGGTCAGCTCATAAACCAGTGGTTTGGGGTGTGTTCAGTACAACTGGGACATCAGGGTCAGCTCAGAAACCAGAGTTTGTGGTGTGTTCAGTACAACTGGACATCAGTAGGCAGGTCACAGGTGAACCAAGAAAGAAGAAACTTTCACTGTGATGTGTGCATTAGATCTTTTACACAGCCAGGTAATCTGAAGACACAGCAAGATGATCCACACAGTCAAAAACATTTTCCAATTAAATGTGTGCAGTAAGACTTTTACACAGGTTGGTATGTCTGTAGACACACAAGATGATCCATACTGTAGAACTTTATTTTCATGTGAATTCAGTAAGAGTTTAACAACTGGCAAGTGACCTGAAGAGACTGGATGATCCCATACAGGTGAGAAATTATTTTCATGTGATGTTTGCAGTAAGAGTTTTACAAGCAAGTATCTGAAAAACACAAGAATGAGCCATACTGGTGAGAAATTAATTTCAAATGTGAATGTGTGCAGTAAGATTTTTAACACAGCAAGTGACCTGAAGAGACACAAGATGATCCAACTGGGAGAAATTATTTTCCTGTGAAGTGTGCAGTAAGAGTTTTTACACGGGCAAGTTGTCTGAAGACGACACAAGATGATCCATGCATGGTGAGAAATTTATTTTCATTAAGGTGTGCAGTAAAGAGTTGTTACACGGGCAGTAGTCCTAAAGACACAAGATGATCCATACTGGTGAGAAATTATTTTCATGTGAATGTGCTGTAAGAGTTTTACACGGGCAAGTCATCTGAAGAGACACAAGAGATCCATACTGGTGAGAAATTATTTTCATGTGAAGTTGCAATAAGATTTTAGCATGGCAGGTGACCTGAAGACAAACCAAATGATCCATACTGGTAGAAATCATTTTCATGTGATGTGTGTATATAGATTTCAGGATGAAAACTCTCTTCCGCCGTTTCCGCGTCTCCGCCTGTTATTATTTTCGCATCTCCGCCGAAAGAAAAAGTCCTCCGCCGAAAAATTATTCGAAGAAAGAAGCTCAAAACTATCTCAACTTGTCTGCACAGCGAATTTTTCTTCTCCTGTCGGTAATGTTCATTAAAACGCGTAGTTCGCAATTCTGGCTTCCTTCCGCGATCATTTCTCATCATGTGGCGTCGATTCACAGTGAGGAGTTTGCCGCCAGTGAGTGCAAAACAAAAAGAAAAAAAAAAATAAAGAAGATGAGAACCACTAGAGAACGAGTGGCACAGAAGGACGTGTGTGACCGCAAAGTCCCGGATTAATAAGAAAACATGACAAAGACGCGTATTGAAGTGTTTTGGCGAGCCTTGCCAAAACGGTGTCAACTATGGTAGTCGTGGCTTTGTGGCTATCGAGATCACAGCGGTCCATTCACCAACAGAAAAATGTGTGTATCCCACACCATTACAGCTATGTTTCAGATCATGGGTATGCAACACTCTACATTTAATTTCCAAAGATAGTTTACTCCTACTCTAAGTACTTCCACACCGTAGAGTCTTCAAGCAAGGATAAACCGTCAAAGTGACAAAAAGAATATAAAAGAACAAAATGACATCAAAATTAAACGATGTCACAACAGTATTGTGTAACACATTTCCCCTGGTATAATGAACAAACGTTTGCTGCATTTGTTAGGTGTCTGCTACCAGCCCCCCTATGAAATCCATTTCCCCAGCCCACTCACCCCCACTACCTAGATACTACCGACTACTCCTCCTCCTTCTCCCCCACCCCCACCCTCCACCGCCCACTACACATCCTACACCACACACTTACCGCCCCCCTCCCCCCACACCCCGTCCCCACCTCACACAACACACACGCAAACACCCCCTCACCGCCCACACACTCAATCACCCCCCCCCACACACACACACACCACACCCACATGACACTGTCAAAGGGGGGGGGGGATATGATTACTTTGTAAGGGGGAAGTGGGGGGGGGGGTGTACTGTTGAGACATCAGTTTGTTTTATGTAATTTGTTCTTTTATGTTCGCTTTTTATTGTGTTTATGTTTTTCCGAAGAAGGGTCTAAGGCCAAAAAGCTTCAGTTTTTTTTTAAAGGACTTCAAATAATCATTTTTCATATTGTGTTTATTGCGCGAAGTTCCACACAGTCGTTTTCTTACATCAGATTTAATTACACATACTAACCGTGCTCACTAATGCAATAAGCGCAGCAATTGCTATCCCTGCCTCGTATAGCAATAAAGTCCGTACGGACAACAAAACCCTTGAAAGGGCCTCGTGCCTTGCGCATCAGAACCATCCACTTTCTCGGCAGCCATTTTTCCCGTTGAGCCACGTGTACACCACGAGCAGCTAAGGTTTTTTGGCGTTCTTGCACTCGATCGATTTTGTTGATGTTCTTTATGTCTTGCGTACGTTTCCACTTAAGGGAGAAACGTACTTGAGCGAATGGGTGGTAGGGCGAGATTACGAAGGTTTCGTCATCGATTTCCTGCGTCTCGCCGGCAGGCTGTTTGTCGCTGGCCGAGCGCCAAACCTCCCTCTCCTTCAGCTTCACTTTCTCTTCTGCTCTTCTTCCTTCTTCTTTCTCCAAGGGTCACGATTCAACTTACACGCTGCGGTTTTCAGTTTGTTGTGACAGCGAGCTCTTTCCACGCAACCCTTAATTCGTGACGGTGAACGCTCAGCAGCGTCGTCGATCCCCCGTCCCCTTGTCCCCTAAACGGCAAATGTCTCAGCTGCGGTACTGTCATTCCCGTACTGCATCCGGTGTCCAGTCTGCTGCGGTTCTACTGCACACAGTTTGATTCCCATGGCAGAATCGAAGATGCACTAAAAATAAGAGTCCTCTCTGACGGCTTAAATCTCGTCGCCCCAGTGTTTCCCTTCCCAAACCCCCACCTCATGTTTTCTCCCCGCCTTTGGAAGAGCACTTGGTTTCGCCCCTCATTTCAGGCGCGCCCTCGGGGACTGGCGCATTTCAGTCCCCCAATTACTGGGTTGACCAGCAGCCACAGCACGATGATCGTTCTCGTCTGCGGTTCTGTCCCCGATCCCGTCCTCCTTGTCCCTAACGGGCAATCGACTCAGCAGCGGTTCTGTCCATTCCCGTTACTGCATCCTGTGTCCAGTCTCCAAGCTGCGGTTCTACGTCCCACATATCATTCATGGCGGATCGAGGAATGCCACCACCCTCCTACGACGGAGGCACAGAGGTGGGGTAATGAGCAGACTTCACGTCTACCTCTCCCTTTCTCTTGGTTTGCGACCCAAGGAAGCAACTCCCTCTCAAGGGCTTGAATCTCATTCGCCCCAGTTGTTTCCCTTCCCCCACCTCATGTTCTGTGGTGTCCGCCCCTCAATTTACAGGGCGTCCCCGGGGACTGGTGCATCAGCCCCCCCTTTTACTGGGTTGGGCCAGCAGCCATAGCATCACCCCCCCTATAATGGGGTCAGACCACTTCTGCATGGGCGCCATGGCCAATGGCAGTATCCCCCCCTGCGCCGTTTCCCAGTTGCCGGTTTTTATGACCAGGTCTCCACCAGTGCAGGGCCTCTTCCTCCCAAGGCCCCTTCGGCCCACCAGAACTGCCGATCCCTCCTGGAGTGTCTGGGGAATCACCCAGCCTGGGCCTGTCTGGACTATCACATCGCACCACTTTTTGCCAAGCTGTCCCCCCCCCCCCCCCCCCCCCCCCCCCCCCTCAGTCTGTGCTCCGACTGGTGGATTCGGACTTGGAGACAGGGACCTAGTCTCTGGTCTTGTTACCTCCTTCTGGAACTCGTGGCCTTCTGGCTTCCCTTGTCCCAGAGGCCGGTTTCGTCCTCACGTTAGTAGGGCCCCCTGCCCTTCGCACGGAACTCGCCCGGGGTCTCACCCACTGCGCTAACCCTCCTCTCGTAAGAAGTCGTTATGGTAGCCGACTGTATAGGAGGGCCCAAATAAACAGGGGCATTGAGGCTCAGGACATCACTGCCTGGCTCCATCCCTGATTTACCTGAGTGCAGGCGTGCCAGGGAATTTCTCAAGCCAGAGAGGCTTCCATTGCCAAGGAGGCCATCATTGGTAAATGACAACCTTTTCCCTTTTCTTTTCCCCCGGGTTGGGTTGGGAATTGGGTTTTGTAGGCTTCTTTTTTTTTTTAAAAACTTTCGGAAAACCCTTTGGGGGATTTCGATTTAATTTAGGGGGTGTTTTGTTTTGATTTGTGTTTTGGGGGGATTATTTCCCCCCACTGTTCTGGCTTGTGTTCGATTTTCGGTTTACGGGGGGATATAGTGCTTTGACTCTGCCGGTTTTCGTTTTCACGTATATTTGCCTCCTTTGTTTCTCATAGTCATTTAAAGTTGGGTCTTTTGCTCATTTCAATTTCCGGACACAGTTTTTTAGTTCCCCCGATCTGTACTTCCAATTTTAACTGGCCCTTTTTGCGAAGATAAACTTAATGGAAAAGACTGGGAAATCAGAGGGGAACAGTCCAAAACTATAAGGAGTGAAACTTTGGGTAAACCCAAGACAGCACAACCAGTCCGAAGAAACTTAAGTTTACTGCTGAAGAAGTTCCACAACAAAAGCAAGAAATAAATGTAAATGGAAAAGAAAACCCTAAGTAAATTTTTCTGTTCTTACGAAGAGTCCTGTTGTAATAAAAGACTGCGATCTCAAGTACAGTCCCTTTCACGTAAAAAATTCCTGACTTAAGAAAAATCTGCCTTTGAAAGCGGAAATCATCCAAGAACCAGAAAGGGTAAATTCTAACTTAAATTTAGTTTCATCTGGCCAACGTATGAATCTTTCGAGGTTAAGGGCGGGAAAAACCCCCCATTCTTGGCTAAATTTTCCTCGACGGGTCAACGCCGAGGAGTGCTTGGCAATTACGGCAAAACCCAGGCATTTGACTTTGGAGAAAAAAATTTTGAGGGGGGGTGGGCCCCCGTTTATTTGTGTACCCTCCCCCCAAATTTTTTGGGGGTTTTCTTTTGCCCGAGTTTAACTACATTTCAAATTCTGTTGATTGGTTCGCCTAGAGATCAGTTTTGGGAGATTTCCTTGCTTTTCCATTGATTTTTTTTTAAAACCCTAAAACTTTTTATTTTTTTAAGCCCCCAAAAAAACCTTCAACAGTTTTATTTTTTTTCCCCGGGGGGAAAAGACCACCAAAAACATTGCATTGTTCGATTCTAGTGTGTTGGAAACCCGTAATTTTTGCACACCCTGTAATATTCGCATGTTTATATTTTTTAACTTTCAAGGAACAAAGTTCCATTCAAGGTTTAAAATAATGAAGTTTCCCCAAACCAACTTTTCAATTCTTTTGTTTTAAAAATTCCCATTTAAAACCCAAATTTTAAAATGAAGGGTATCAAAAAAAAAAATTTTAAATCACTTTTTTACCATTAAATGTAGGGATGTCAACTTTAAATGATTTTAAATTAAAATAATAGTCAATTATGGAAGAAAGACGGGAACGGGAACTGTTAAAAAGATTTTCCATTTAAGGGAAGTCAGGAAAACCATGTTCTTTTTTAATTAATTGGTTGCTCATTAAAAGAAATTTGTAAAATTAAATTTCTATCAAATAAAATTTCATCTTAAAAAGTTCTAATTCTTAGTGTAAAAAGATTAAATCAAGTGTTGTTGGGGGGAAAAAACATTTCCAAGAATTTGTTTTTTTCATTTTGTATTTGGGCCTTAAATTTGCCAAGTAACATCAGAATTTGCTAAGCTAAATTTCCCACATGGTAGGAATTTGATAAGTTTTCCCGCAGGACAATTTAATTGGAATTTAAAAACTTAATAAATTGGGGGCGGCCCGGGGTTGCCACCGGGTGGCCGGACCAATTTTCTTAAAATTTTTGGTTTCTCCCAAGAGGAATGGTTGAAAACCCCCTTTGTACGGTAAACGGGACGTTGCTTTGATTTTTTCGAAACTGGTGAAATGTTTTGGAAAGGCCGGGGGAAAAGCCCAAGAAACGGGTTGCGGATCCCTTGGGTCAACAACAACTTCCTTTCAAATAGGTTCTTTTAAATTTTTTTGAAACTAAAGCCAAAAATTTCCTGAGCTTTCCCACGGTAA
>JAFLJL010000782.1:22500-25000 GCA_018398815.1 Conus ventricosus | reverse complement strand
AGTACAGTGAATAATTATGTCTACATGGTCATTGAACAGTACATTGAATAATTATATCTACAGGGTCATTGAACAGTATAGTGAATAATTATGTCTATAGGGTTATTGAATAGTACAGTGAATGATTATATCTACAGGGTCATTGAACAGTACAGTGAATAATTATGTCTATAGGGTTATTGAATAGTACAGTAAATAATTATATCTACAGGGTCATTGAACAGTACAGTGAATAATTATGTCTATAGGGTTATTGAATAGTACAGTGAATAATTATATCTACAGGGTCATTGAACAGTACAGTGAATAATTATGTCTATAGGGTTATTGAATAGTACAGTGAATAATTATATCTACAGGGTCATTGAACAGTACAGTGAATAATTATATCTACAGGGTCATTGAACAGTACAGTGAATAATCATGTCTACATGGGAGTTGTCAGAGTGTAAATCCATGACCCGCTCAATATGAACATTGGTCGGTGTGTGTGTGTGTGTGTGTGTGTGTGTGTGTGTGTGTGTGTGTGTGTGTGTGTGTGTGTGTGTGTGTGTGTGTTTCCAATAGTCAGTGCTTTTTTTCTACTTCTTCTTCTTCTCTTTCAAGGTGTTTTGTTTATTCCACGAGGGAACTGATAAAGTGGTTGTGCTAGGACAATGTTACCGTTCAAGGAATTGCACTCATGTGATGTAGAGAAAGGTTTTGTGTGTGTGTGCGACTGCCCCCCCCCCCCTCTCTCTCTCTCTGTCTCTCTCTCTCTGTCTGTCTGTCTGTCTGTCTGTCTGTCTGTCTGTCTGTCTGTCTGTCTGTCTGTCTGTCTCTCTCTCTCTCTCTCTCTCTCTCTCTCTCTCGCTCTCTCTCTCTCTCTCTCTCTCTCCTCTCTCTCTCTCTCTCTCTCTCTCTCTCTCTCTCTCTCTCGTGTGTGCGGGCGGGCGTGCATGCGTGCGTGCGTGCGTGTGTGTGTGTGTGTGTGTGTGTGTGTGTGTGTGTGTGTGTGTGTGTGTGTGCGTGCGTGCGTGCGTGTGTGTGTGTGTGTGTGTGTGTGTGTGTGTGTGTGTGTGTGTGTGTGTGTGTATGTGTGTGTGTGTGTGTGTGTGTGTGTGTGTGTGTGTGTGTGTGTGTGTGTGTGTGTGTGTGAGAGAGAGAGACAGAGAGAGAGAGAGAGAGAGAGAGAGAGAGAGAGTGTTGAAATAAGTGAATAACATTATAGTGTGATCTGAATATGCGCACGCGTGTGGGCGTGGATGTGCACAAGCACACATGTGCATATGTGAGTGCGTAAAAGCGAGCGCATGTATGCGATTACATGTGTGTGTGTGTGTGTGTGTGTGTGTGTGTGTGTGTGTGTGTGTGTGTGTGTGTGTGTGTGTGTGTGTGTGTGTGTGTGTGTTGTATTGAAATAAGTGTTGAAATAACGTAATAGTGTGATCCGAATAACATTAGAAATGATGTGAAACTAATGTGAATTCTATGTTCTGATATGCAGCAGTCGATGTTTACGTTAACATGGTGGAAATACCTTCATTTATGTTGAAGTTATGTAAAGTCTGGTGTGAACTGTGAAAGTTCCATTAAAACGCATACAGTCACGTATTGTCGAACACATACACAGTCTCTAAATCTGTTTTATATCCGCATTACCCTGTCTTTATATCTATATCTCTGTCTGTCTGCTGAGTCTGTCACTGTCTGTCTCTGTCTCTCTTCCTCTATCTCTGTCTCTGTCTCTGTCTCTCTCTCTATCTATCTATCTCTCTCTCCCTCTCTCCAAAACACACACACACACACACACACACACACACACACACACACACACACACACACACACACACATACACACACACACACACACACACACACACACACACACACACACACACACACACACACCGGCGAATGTATAGTTGGATTTCTCTTTTGTTTTTAAATGCCCAATACAACAAACTTGTTGCCACTTGACATCCAGATAATAAAAGACTCATCGCGTGCACGCAGTTAAGCTCTGAACACAAATAGCATTCCATGAGCAAGGGGAACAACCCATTGTTGTGAGTGTGTTTGTGGAGACGATGGCAATAGCTTGGGGATGAAGACGGTGCAGGTCGGTAAGAATGGCTGAGTATGGAAAAAAAACAACAACAATGGAGGGCGTTCTTAACATTGAACCTTTCGTTGTGTTTCTTTAGTGTGCTCAGCCTTTTTCAGTTGGCAATGTTATGAGAGCCTTGTTTCCGATCAGAAAATGTCAGATTTCCGTCTGTCTGTCTGTCTGTATGTCTGTCTGTCTGTCTGTCTGATATAGAGTCATGTGCAGAAATAAAACAAATACGGACCGACAAGAAAATCGATTCATGCTGGTACATAAGATTTTTTTTTTTTGACACAAAGGGCAACGATCTTTATCAAGATTTTTTTTCTAATCGCAATGCTTAATTACTAGAGTGATCTTTCGTTCTGTCCCTGTCTCTGTCTCGCTCGGTACGTTTGAAAACAGCACAGG
>JAFLJL010000782.1:0-15000 GCA_018398815.1 Conus ventricosus | reverse complement strand
GTTACAATCACTCACTCACACTAGCACTCCAGACGGGGTATGGGTCATAACAAAGAAGAGAAAAGATAGCCGAGAGAGGAAAGAAAGAAAAAAAAATGGGGCATAGAAGAGAAAGGCACTATTCAGAACTAACTGACTTAGGGGACAAAGTAAATTGAACAGACCACAAAACCCCTCCAATATCCCGGGATCCCGCTACTGTCCCAACCTAACCCACTAAACCGCTACAAGAACATTCAGCAAAATAACAGAAGAAAGACAGTATTAGAAACAATACTGCATCCAACGGAACCTAATCAACTAGAGTTAAACAAAACAAAACAAAAAAAACACAAAAACGAATCAGTGACCGGCTTTAGACCCACACACACGCACGCCAGAACCACACCCACACCATACAAGATTTAGCACTCAACTCAGTCCATGCACCGAGGAGGTTCGCCGAGAGAGGTGGATCCTGTAGAGGGTTAACGCTCGTGGTGGGCTAGTCTTCCAGTCCGAGGTGAAGCAGGTGTCGCAGTAAAGGAGACGAGGTTCACCTCCAGTCCGCAAGTTGGAACAGCGACTGGTGCCTGGACGCAGGATGCTGACTGCAGGGTCCGTGGATGCTGGTCTTCCAGCAGCCAAAGACCGGAGCTGCAGCTTAGGAAAAACAGGCAAAACAAATCCCGCCTACGGCGGAGATCAGTCTCCAGATGAGAAGTCATCTCCCTATAGTCCTTGTCAGTGTGTGGCAACATAGTGGGTCCGGCAGTGCGTCACAGTGTGAAGGGTCACAATGCCGTAATAAGGTCAACAATGTCTGTCACTATAAAAGGGCAGATAAACTATAATAACTTCTTCCCCTTTTCCTTTTGCTTTTCTCTGACCTGTACTAAGGATGATTTCCTTAGTCAACAACAGCTCCAATGAATAAAACCAATTAGAATTCATCCACACGTCTGTCACACAAACATATAAGACAAGGACACAACGAGAACGGAACCACATGTGGGGCGATACGGCAGGAAATCCAACTCCGCGGTCTAAATGACTAGCCGTTCGCACGCTCATGCGTTCCACGATCCGTCTCGTGTCCGTAAAACAACAAGGAAAATGAAACTAACATTTCTGATATCTTTCCGGCCCAAATCACATACTGAGCGAGATAAGCATTGACTCAACCTGTGTAATCAGAAGAAAACAAACACAGCTTCCATTGACCGAAATGAAGGGATATAATATATTAAGCGATTTTCAACTTGGTCCAAAGTAACAGAATCCCTAGCCACTAAAGACCAAAAACACAATTAAAGATAATGCGTTTCTACAACTCTACAACAAGACGCATATCTCGCTACCATTTCCATACCTGCTCCCCTTCTTTGGAGCAGTTACACACAGAAAAGGTGTGTCCGAGCCAACAGCACATGAAGGCAGATGAAAAACCTCTCAACCGCTGAAAGGTTAGAAAACCCAAATAAAAACAAAACTGTCCAAAACAGACCATATATTTACCAAAATGGCGGGTGGGCGAGGTGAGAAACGGTTCGCTCCCCAGTCCAATGAAGGGTGGCAGCCGTAACCGTGCGGTCCTCACTGAAGGGACTCCAGGTCAGGGACGACCCAAGGTGGTTCTTCTAGCTGGCAGGGATAGGGATCCCAGAGGTGTCCAGTGGAATACTTTCCAACCCGGTGAAGGGCGAAAGACTTTTCCACAAACTCCACACCGAAGTGGACAAAGAAAAGTGAAACCAGCTAGCAGAGATGGAGATCTCTCCGACTCGACGGTCCGTCAATGAGTGCCACACCACTAGCCTAACAAAGATGGCGACAGGTAACAAAACAGCTCACCTGTGGCACCTGACACAGCTGATGAATCACGTGGAAAACGATAAAAGAACAGAAAAAGAAGGCTTTAAAGAAAAAAAATGAAGAGAAATATTGGAGAATTGGAGCAAAATGCACGGACGTAGCGCACCCGGGATGACACAAATAACACATGGGTCAACACCCGGCCAATCCCGGACGAGCTCCCAAAGATGTCACTGGTAACACTCCACTTTATACTGGGTTTGAGAAGCAATGAGAAGAAATGATTCATCTTCTAAACCAAAAGTATTTTCGTCCGTGACAGACTGCTGGAAGACAGATGATGGAGAGGACTGCAATGACTGCTGGAAGACAGATGATGGAGAGGACTGCAATGACTGCTGGAAGACAGCTGATGGAGAAGACTGCAATGACTGCTGGAAGACAGCTGATGGAGAGGACTGCAATGACTGCTGGAAGACAGATGATGGAGAGGACTGCAATGACTGCTGCAAGACATATGATGGAGAGGACTGATGGAAGACAGATGACGGCGAGGACTGCAATGACTGCTGGAAGACAAATGATGGAGAGGTCTGCGATGACTGCTCGAAGACAGATGATGGAGAGGATTGCAATGACTGCTGGCAGACAGATGATGGAGAGGACTGCAAAGACTGCTTGAAGATACCCGATGGAGAGGACTGCACAGACTGCTGGAAGACAGATGATGGAGAGGACTGCAATGACTGCTGGAAGACAGATGATGGAGAGGACTGTACAGACTGCTGGAAGACAGTTGATGGAGAGGACTGCAATGACTGCTGGAAGACAGCCGATGGAGAGGACTGCAAAGACTGATGGAAGACAAATGATGGAGAGGACTTCAATGACTGCTGGAAGACAGATGATGGAGAGGACTGCAATGACTGCTGGAAGACAGCTGATGGAGAAGACTGCAATGACTGCTGGAAGACAGCTGATGGAGAGGACTGCAATGACTGCTGGAAGACAGATGATGGAGAGGACTGCAATGACTGCTGCAAGACAGATGATGGAGAGGACTGATGGAAGACAGATGACGGCGAGACTGCAATGACTGCTGGAAGACAAATGATGGAGAGGTCTGCGATGACTGCTCGAAGACAGATGATGGAGAGGATTGCAATGACTGCTGGCAGACAGATGATGGAGAGGACTGCAAAGACTGCTTGAAGATACCCGATGGAGAGGACTGCACAGACTGCTGGAAGACAGATGATGGAGAGGACTGCAATGACTGCTGGAAGACAGATGATGGAGAGGACTGTACAGACTGCTGGAAGACAGTTGATGGAGAGGACTGCAATGACTGCTGGAAGACAGCCGATGGAGAGGACTGCAAAGACTGATGGAAGACAAATGATGGAGAGGACTTCAATGACTGCTGGAAGACAGATGATGGAGAGGACTGCACAGACTGCTGAATGACAGCTGATGGAAAGGACTGCAATGACTGCTGGAAGACAGATGATGGAGAGGATTGCAATGACTGCTGGAAGACAGCTGATGGAGAGGACTGCAATGACTGTTGGAAGACAGATGATGGAGAGGACTGCAATGACTGCTGGACGATACCTGATGCAGAGGACTGCAATGACTGCTGGACGATTCCTGAATCAGAGGACTGCAATGACTGCTGGACGATACTTGATGGAGAGGACTGCAATGACTGCTGGAAGATACCTGATGGAGAGGACTGCAATGACTGCTGGACGATACCTGATGGAGAGGACTGCAATGACTGCTGGAAGACAGATGAGGGAGAGGGCTGCAAAGACTGATGGAAGACAGATGATGCAGAGGACTGCAATGACTGCTGGAAGACAGCTGATGGAGAGGACTGCAATGACTGCTGGAAGACAGATGATGGAGATGACTGCAATGACTGCTGGAAGACAGCTGATAGAGAGGACTGCAATGACTGCTGGAAGACAGCCGATGGAGAGTTCTGCAAAGACTGATGGAAGACAGATGATGGAGAGGACTGCAATGACTGCTGGAAGACAGATGATGGAAAGGACTGCAATGACTGCTGGAAGACAGCTGATGGAGAGGACTGGAATGACTGCTGGAAGACAGATGATGGAGAGGACTGGAATGACTGCTGGACGATACCTGATGGAGAGGACTGCAATGACTGCTGGACGATACCTGATGGAGAGGACTGCAATGACTGCTGGACGATACCTGATGCAGAGGACTGCAATGAGTGCTGGACGATACCTGATGCAGAGGACTGCAATGACTGCTGGACGATACCTGATGGAGAGGACTGCAATGACAGCTGGACGATACCTGATGGAGAGGACTGCAAAGACTGATGGAAGACAGATGATGGAGAGGACTGCAAAGACTGATGGAAGACAGATGATGGAGAGGACTGCAACGACTGCTGGAAGACAGCTGATAGAGAGGACTGCAATGACTGCTGGAAGACAGATGATGGAGAGGACTGCAATGACTGCTGGAAGACTGCTGATAGAGATGACTGCAATGACTGCTGGAAGACAGCCAATGGAGAGGACTGCAAAGACTGATGGAAGACAGATGATGGAGAAGACTGCAATGACTGCTGGAAGACAGATGATGGAAAGGACTGCAATGACTGCTGGAAGACAGATGATGGAGAGGACTGCAATGACTGCTGGAAGACAGATGATGAAGAGGACTGCAATGACTGCTGGACGATACCTGATGGAAAGGACTGCAATGACTGCTGGACGATACCTGATGCAGAGGACTGCAATGACTGCTGGACGATACCTGATGGAGAGTATACTGCAATGACTGCTGGACGATACCTGATGCAGAGGACTGCAATGACTGCTGGACGATACCTGATGGAGAGGACTGCAATGACTGCTGGACGATACCTGATGCAGAGGACTGCAATGACTGCTGGATGATAACTGATGGAGAGGACTGCAATGACTGCTGGAAGACAGCTGATGCAGAGGACTGCAATGACTGTTGGACGATACCTGATGGAGAAGACTGCAATGACTGCTGGAAGACAGCTGATGGAGAGGACTGCAATGACTGCTGGAAGACAGATGATGGAGAGGACTGCAATGACTGCTGGATGACAGCTGATGGAGAGGACTGCACAGACTGCTGGAAGACAGGTGATGGAGAGGACTGCAATGACTGCTGGAAGACAGATGATGGAGAGGACTGCAATGACTGCTGGAAGACAGATGATGGAGAGGACTGCAATGACTGCTGGAAGACAGCTGATGGAGAGGACTGCAATGACTGCTGGAAGACAGATGATGGAGAGGACTACACAGACTGCTGGAAGACAGATGATGGAGAGGACTGCAATGACTGCTGGAAGACAGCTGATGGAGTGGACTGCAATGACTGCTGGAAGACAGCTGATGGAGTGGACTGCAATGACTGCTGGAAGACAGATGATGGAGAGGACTGCAATGACTGCTGGAAGACAGGTGATGCAGTTGACTGCAATTACTGCTGGAAGACAGCTGATGGAGAGGACTGCAATGACTGCCGGCAGAAAGAGTTGTAAAAAACCACGAGTCACGTGGAAAGTCTTGTCATTTTCTCTCTTTTCTTTTAACTATTTTTGTCTCATTCCGTGATGACATCATACTCACATATAACAAACAAAGGAACAAAAGAAAGAACTTGTTCCTTCAATGTAAAAGACCACGCACAGTGTGGTCTCAAAATGTAGTGGACGTGGTGTAGCGTATATGGCCTAGTCCGTACGCAGTGACACCTCCCTGATGAAACTGAAACTGTTGTCAATCAAAGTCATCATCTTGTGACACATGTACCAGCATATATACTCACACTCTTAACCAAGGTGGCATCCACCTACGTTTATGGCTCTGTCGCTCTCTGTCTCTGTCAGCTCCACTCCCAGCAATCTTATTTTCCTCTTGATATACTTCTGTCTGATCAATGACCGTGTCTGTTTGTCTTAGGCATGTGCCTATATAGGTAGTCAAATGTAGACAATTCAGTAAGTAGTTATTTGGTATATAAAACCATTCCATAGGTCAGAGAAGCGTCAGCAACAACGGCAGCAACTCTTGTGTTGTGTGTGTGTGTGTGTACGTGGTGGGGGGGGGGGGGGGTAGACTGCAATTGTTGCGTCACTAACTTCAACAGAAATGAAAAAGGTCATCCAAAGGTCAGTTCATTGATACAGAATACATTGACAGATCGAAGGGGTAAATGGATGATGAAGACACGCTCAGGATTGAACGGCGCTTGTTAACAGGTAATGTATTATGGTGAGCTCAACTGTCACGACCGACCCCTGGAGGTCTGCCCTGACAGGATCGGTCTAGGTGGGAGTGAAAGGAGTGACTGACCTCACACGCCCCGCAAGAGACCACACAATAAAGATTACGATACAACACCCCATTTATTCACACCAACATACAGTCATAAATAAGCATTCCAACACACACAACATGCACAATCACAATCAAGCATTTCAACACACGACATACACACAATTAAGCATTCCAACACACACAGCATGCACAATTATACATAAACATTTCACCATACGACGTACACAATCACAATCACAACATTTCAACACATATGACATATACACAATTATAAATAAACATTTCCAGCATCCATCCCTTCCCACACCATGGAGTGCTTCCACACCCCTGCCTCTCCAAAGTCTACTGGGAGCACCCTGTCGCACTAGGTGCTCCAAACCGGGTCGGTTCTTGAAAAGAGTCTTTCAAGGCCGACACCCTCGACACACACAAGCAGGCAGTGAAGAGCGCGTCCTGGGGGGGGGGGGGGGGAACGTGGCGATGTTACTGGAGGTCCTGGACGGGGATCAGGGCCGGCCAGTCAAAACCACGGCTTTTCTACCAGAACGTGGTCCCGACCAGTGCGTGATCCCAACCAGCGCGCGGTACCAACCAGAGCGTGGCCCCAACCAGCGCGTGGCACCAACCAGTCCGCGGTCCTGACCAGAGCGTGGCCCCAACCAGAGCGTGGCCCCAACCAGCGCGTGGCACCAACCAGTCCAGGCTCCGGGTGAAGCCCCCAGGAGGGGGAAAAACGTAGCTGGGAGGAGAGAAGAAAGGGAGGGAAGGAAGGGCACTGGAACCCCGCCGTCAGTACAATCTGACCCATGCTGTTAAATCCTAACAGCCACTCGCATGATGGGCGAGGGGAGGTCTACTAAATACACCAATAACGCCAGCTCAACACAGACCTGAGCATAACACAGTAAACCAATCAAATCGGGGATGTTCGTTAAAGTCTTCTCACACGAAACAGGTAAAAGACTGCATTAAATTAACAGGCTATAAAACAAATATGAATTATCTTCATCCTTCTCTCACTCACGTTTAACAATTTCCTTTCTTAGGAAATAAACCAACACAGCGACCATCGCTTTATAACTGCCACACATTTGCAAATAATAATTCAATGGCATAATTGTCACATTTTATAGCCACATTTCAAAATAACACAAATCTCCAACCACGCATCGAACGACAATCATGCGAACGCACGCTCGCAACATAAAACTCGTTCTCCTTGCACACACAAACAGACGGTGGCCGAAGGCTAAGAGTCCGGTGAATGTGACAGGGGCGGACGAGCGAGACCAAGCAAGTACCAACCCTGAATCACCAGGTTCTCTCCCATCCCCACCGACTACCGCATCACGAGATGCATAAACAGGAGAAAGAATTTTGGATATAATTTAGGATGGCCAGGTTAAAAGACTGAATTAACCAGAAAAAGGTCTCAAACAATATTTCTTTTACAATTTTGAAAACAAAAGAAAATTGCGCAAAAGAGAAGAATAAGCCGGCTAACAACAACAAACCAAAACAAACAAACCACGAAACTGATGCTTACCAGCTACCCGTGGGTGACCCGAAGAGGCGGGTCAAACGACTCTCTCTGCCCTCTGTCCAGTCGAGAGGACAGAGGCGCAGATGCGGAAAAAGAAGAAGTGATGTCCCTCTCCTACAAGCGACTGTAGGAATTGAAGATACCGACTGTCCCTTCGACGATACGGTGAAGAACCAAGACCGGAGCAGGCGCTCCCAGAGACATCTTCGCTCGAGTGAAGAGCTAACCTCCCTCAGCGATGGCGGCCAACATGCCACGCTACGTCACAGAGTGAGCATACTTCAAACTAAAAGAAACGAAGCACGTGCGACAGGTAAAAAGACAGGCGAGAGGCCGATAGACAGCAAGTTCGAGAGAAAGGTACCAGCCACCCGTGAACCTGCAGGATGAATAGCACGGGCAGTGGAATTAGAGAGAGAGAGAGAGAAAGCAAACCGAACGTGAGCTAAAGTACACCAAAGGTGCAACCACACCACAAGCCACATTAAGGGACGGATATACGACAATAACGACGACAACAACCAAATGAACAATTCCACCATCCTAGATGGGCCAATCGTCGTAGGCCTCGTGACAAACTCGTGACAAACCCCCCTTCTAAAAGCATCTGTTTCTCTGAGAACAGTGCCCCTTTTTAAACCCTTGACGCATGTGCAAATTCACAACAATGGGACCAAACCCCAACCTCTGTGACCGACAGAGTACGACAAACCCAAATTTCAAACTTTCCCACGATGAATTCCACAGGAGATACATAATACTACATTTATCAAAACTAAGCAACCCTTCCAACAATGAAAATAACAATCCGAACCATTGGTGATTCCACTACCGTTAACATCACTGAGTGAAAACTGTCACTACACCTGATACAGAGACCAAAAGGGGATATAACCCTGTTAGGGGGGAAGTGTCCCTCTGACTGATTTCTCCAATGTGCTGATACGGAGCTCGGCTGAGATAGTCAGCACCCGTATTGCTGGAACCCTTGATATGGCGAAAATGTCTCTGCAGTTCCACTGCCAAAACTCATGAATCGCGACTAAATGGCCGGATCCGGTCCAGGCACTGGAGAGGATGATGATCGCTCTCCAGTACAAACTTCCGGCCGGATTTCTTCTTGGGCACGCCCGTGCGCGTCAAATCTGCCAGCGGGGCCTCAGCAACAGTAGGGGTTTCGATAGTCCTAAGCGGGGCAGCCTCTGGGCATCGAGTCGCAAAGTCTACCGCTACCGAAATGTAGCGGTGCCCGCGATTGGTGGTGGATTTAATGGGTCCCCCCAGGTCGACCCCAACCTTGCTGAATGGCTCCCCAACCCGTGGCACTGACCCTAGGGGAACACGTTTCAAGCGACCCTTAGGCGTTTGTCCGTTGGCAGACATCGAAACTGCGGCAGAAACTGCCTAACCTGGGAATTCATCCCCGGCCAGAAGAAGTCTTGTCTCACCCGCTCGAGAGTCCGTTTTGAGCCCATAGGGACCTGCCAGGGTGAATCATGGCCTGCCGGAGAACAGATTCTCTCAAGTTTGGGGAACGACAAGCTGCTTGGCCACACGATCTGCCAGGGGGACAACCCTAAAGAGGATCCTTGTGGAGTTAAACTCACCTTGGCGTGTCGGGCAGACTGAGCGGGAGGGATCTACGAGTTGTCGCAGGGTTGGACATCCAAGTCCCTGGCCTAAAAGACGGACGATGGAAGCAGGATCGGCCCCCCTTGCAAGAACCTCGTCAGAGATCGGCTAAAGAAAGGGACGCAATTCCTGTTCCTGCTTCTTAGCTTCGGCGCGTGTGGCAATTCCCACACACGCCTGTACGGGCAAATCCGTAGACACGGCTGACTGCGTCCGTCCGCAAAGGTGACAGTATTCCCTATGGGGAAGGGAATACATAGGTCGCTCCAACGCGAGGGCCCCATACTTCGCCACAGAAGTGGGGGGTGGAGATAGGATGAGCACAGAAGGACGGGTGGAGGTAAAACCAGCCTCCAACCCGCACACATCATAACTAGCGCCCCGCGGGCCTCGGGGGAAACCAAATCCTTATCAACAAAGAGCGTTGTGCTCCCGAACCCCTGATGGTGTCGACCAAGGAGGAACCAACAACAGAGAGAAAAAAACTGGGCACTCGAATCACCAGAAGTGGGATGGAACCCACGTTAGCCGAGGCCGAGGACGTTGGAAAGGATTTAGCCCCACGACTTCCAGCGGCTTTAGGCAATCTTTCTAATGTGGCCCAGGACGACCACAAAGAAAACACAGTCGGGGTGCTGAAATCCCCGATGAACTGCCTGCTTGTTCCCCCGCTAGCAGTTGTCGGCGCCTTATTGACACTAAATCCTGTGGAGGGCTTCCTCTCCGTATCTGGGCGATCCCCATAAGCCTGCGAGCTTCAGCAAACCCCTCAGCGGATGAATCGCAGCCGCGAAATCCTGAGGTGCTGTCTCGCCTATCCGGTCCTCAACTCTGGGGACACAGTGTTGGTGAGTGTTCAATGAGAATCAGATCCTCCAGCTAAGCTTAGCCAACTGACGCCAGTACCCTAGCGTTTTGCGCAGCCTATCTCCAAAACTGCGCGAAGGTCTCATCGTTTGTTCTTCTTCATGGATCTAAACTTCCTCCTGTACGTTTCTGGAGTAAGGTTTGGGGAAACGCTTACGCAGAGCCAACTGCATGTCTGCATAAGAGCGCCTTCATTTAGATTGAGCACACATCCCTTGCAGTACCGAAAAATCCAGAAAACAGGTTTGCATAGCCTTTTGTTCTCAGCAATTGGGTTTATGAACTTGCAACTTTGTTCAAAATGCTCTAGAACAAAATCAATGTCTTCACTAGGTCTGAACTCTGGAAGCTTTAATTTTGGGCCTCGAACTCTATGCTTGCCTGTCGATCAACCCCTGGTTTACAGACGGGGAGCCGCGAAAAGAGTTGTTTCCATCTCTTCCCTATGTAGGGGCCCCCTGTCTGGAAAGCTTCTTCCCTACGCTGTTTCTAACTCTTCCCGACGGGGGGGCTTCCTGTCTGACAGCCTCCTCTCTGCGCTTTCCCCTACGCAGAGCTTCCTGCCTGCTAGCTCTTCCCTACGCAGAGTTTCCCTGCCTGTCTAGTCTTCCCTACGGAGAGCAGCCTCTTCCCTACGGAGGGCCTCCTGTCTGGCAGCTTCCTCTCTGCGCTCTTCCCTACGCAGGGCTTCCTCCCTAGCAGCCTCTTCACTACGCTGCCGCTCCAGAAACATAAGGACAGAGGTGATGTCCTGGGAAGGATTCACCACTCCCGACAGGGAAAAGGATGACCTTCTGACCCGTCTCTTGGGTCTGACTTTCCCATGAGGAAAGTCTCCGGGCGTACCCCTTACGAGGGGAAGCATGGAGAAGAGAGGGTTTCGGTTTCTGCGACTCAACAGAGCCCATAGTTGCTTCACTATACTCTGACGCTTCCGAGCGCCAGTGGGGGGTTCTCAGAAAGGAAGACCCCCTAGCGAAGAAGTAGTGAAAGTACCACTGGACTATCGGCTACAGCACTGGATAAGTAGAAGTCACTGTAGTCGAAGTATGGTACTAATAGTAGGACTACATTTTTGAATACCCTTTTTTCGCGCACGCGTCGCCATACCACCAGCACCGGACGTTGCCATGACACAATACCCACGGTTTTCAAATACGGGGGAAAAGACGATCCCATTTAAAAACAAATATTTTAGGGGTGTGTGTATATGTGTGTATGTGGTGTGCGTGTGTGCGGACAAGTTCCGGTGCTCCCATCTGGCAACACCGCGCTCCACAGCACGGCAACAGTTTCGGTGGGGCTCACCAAAAAAAAAAAAAAAAAAAAAACTTGTCCGGCTGCCCCCACTTGGCAACACCCCGCTCCACAGCACGAGCAACAGTGCGGTGGGGTGGCCGAAAAAAAAAAACCAACAAACAAACTGGCAGACGGAATCCGGAGAGAGGGAAAAAGTGGGCACTAAGTCCGATACACCACCTATATTTAATAATCACCCGGGAAAAAAAACTGGCTAACTACAAAAACAGGAATGGAAGATGAGCGGGAACAGAAAGGAAAGACTACGGCCGAATTGCGTGAGGCACCCCGGGGGAAGGAGGTCTGGACGCGGTCGATTCTGCCTAGACTCACCTCGACTCCGAGTCACACCCGGATGTTCCTTCAGGCCACCCAGAGACTCCTTCACACTAGAGTCACCCAGCCAACCACCCACGAACAACACGACAAACTGATAAACATATACAAAACAGACAAAACTAAACAGGTACTCCGCGAAACGAGAGAGACAGTCCGAGCCCTCACATCCCCGGACGAGCCCCACAATTGTCCGACCGACCCTGGAGGTCTGCCTGAAGGGTCGGTCTAGGTGGGAGTGAAAGGAGTGACTGACCTCACACGCCCCGCAAGAGACCACACAATAAAGATTACCCATACAAACACCCCATTTATTCACACCAACATACAGTCATAAATAAGCATTTCCAACACACACAACATGCACAATCACAATCAAACATTTCAACACACGACATACACACAATTAGCTTCCCAAAACACACAGCATGCACAATTATACATAAAACATTTCACCATACGACGTACACAATCACAATCACCACATTTCAACACATTTTGACATATACACAATTATAAATAAACATTTCGCATCCATCCCCTTTCCCCCACCATGGAGTGCTTCCACACCCTGCCTCTCCAAAGTCTACTGGGAGCACCTGTCGCATAGGTGTCCAAACCGGGTCGGTTCTTGAAAAAAGTCGTTCAAGGCCGACACCCCCGGACACACACAAGCAGGCAGTGAAGAGCGCGTCCTGGGGGGGAGGGGGGGGGAGAAACGTGGCGTTGTTACTGGGAGGTCCCGGAGGGGATCAGGGCCGGCCCGTCAAAACCACGGCTTTTCTACCAGAACGTGGTCCCGAACCCGTGCGTGATCCCAACCAGCGCGCGGTTTCCAACCAGAGCGTGGCCCCAACCAGCGCGTGGCACCCCCAGTCCCCGGTCCTGACCAGGCGTGGCCCCAACCAGAGCGTGGCCCCAACCAGCGCGTGGCACCAACAGTCCAGGTCCAGGTGAAGCCCCGGGAGGGGGAAAAACGTAGCTGGGAGGAGAGAAGAAAGGGAGGGAAGGAAGGGCACTGGAAAACCCCGCCGTCTGTTTCAATTGACCCCCTGCTGTTAAAAACCCAACAGCCACTCGCATGAAAGGGCGAGGGGAGGTAGAGAACAGGAAAACCTTCATTCTGGGCACTTTCGCCCTCAACCAGTTTCGGGCGAAAGTGGCCCAGAAAAAAGGTTTTTTTGTTCTCTGACAAGTAAGACTTCAATAACCAAAAAATAACGATTATCTACAAACAAGCATATGTGTAGGGTTATCCGTTTTCAATACTAATTTTCTAAACTTTTTAGATTTCAGTTTTTGTTTAATCCCGTGGGTTTTTTCCCGGTCATTTTCAATAACATCATTTTCACGCAAACATTCATCAAATGGGTTCTGTCTTTTGTGAAATAAAACTACAGTCTTTAACTGTTCTCTAAAGTCTTTTAAAACCCAGTTATATTCTGGCATAAATCCACACACTTATCCCCGCATGTCTTCCCCCTGAAAGCTAGTTTTTGACAAAGTGTTTTCTTTTTAACTATGTCTCTTTTTGCTGAACAGTATCTATAATAAATAGTGTCTGCGTTCCTTCAAACAGTCTATAAAACTGTTCTAAACATCACTCAGTTTATTGCTAGGATCAACTAAATAAAATGTCTCATTGCCCATATAAACCTTCTATTATGATATGCTTTGTTCCATTTAAGTGTTGGACAGAAAACCACAATATGATTAAAATTATAACGATTAAAATGTTTGTAACAGGTCGAGGATAAATTGTTTTTCCACAACCAGTCTGCCCGCAAAACAATGAGCAATGAGGAGTTTTTGCCATAAAGTTTAATGCTCCCTAGTTTTATAACAGAGTTTAATCTAATCCAGTTATTTTTTTATCATCTCTCCGTCAAAACTTGTTCAGTATAATAAAACCCCATGAGGCCTAAATGTGTAAGATTAATCCATTCAGTTCTGTAAGATTGTTTCTATTTAAGTCAACATTGATTTGTTGCTTGTTGTTATGATCTTAATATCCTCGCCATTGTGAAGAACGGGGATGGTAACGTTAGGCGTTTAACGTCTAAGTTTTGCCAGCTAATATTAATTCTTTTATAAGGGGCATCACTAACGCCCACAACCCCATCCTCTCCACATCTTTAAAAACAGAATTTCAAATATCATTGTGAACGTGTCTCCTAATTTTTTGTTGGAAAGAACTGTAATTTTGTAGAAGCTTTTTTTACAACTGTTTTTTTCTGTGGAGGATGTACTGCTTTTTCCCATACGGGGTTATTTCAATTTTTTTCCGACTATTGTCGTCTGGCATAAGACTTACATGTAAAGGGCCAGAGTTGATGCTTTTCTGAAACTTTTTTGACGGCTAAAATATGTAAATGGGCTTATGAATTCAATTTTATTTCCCATTCTAAATATGGTTCTAAGTGCCATTTGAGGTTTAGGTTTTCGAAATTTTTTATATTCATACTGGCCAACATTTTTGCCTTAGATGGCAGTTGTTCTAGTTTAGGAACTTTTTGCTGTCGCCAAATCTTTGCGTTTAAAATCACCATCTTTAGTGTACTCAAAACCATACAAAGCGCCCATTTTCACCGTTTGTTCAAAGTCCGCAACGCTGCAAGGTCTTTTAATTCTAAAGTTATACACCTCACAGGCGCTAATGTAACTCCGATTCTTCTGGCCCACGCGACATTATTTTTTTGTAACGTATTATTTTATTTCCCAAAACAATGTGCAGGTTATCGATTTTACAACTTTCCCCGCTTTGTCTTGATTTTTATATTAAAAGATCCGACCCTCCCACAAACTAATCTTTTAGACTGTAAATTAGGGAATTGGATAATTTCATAATCGCAATATGCCCCTTTCCCCGTGGAAGAGCTCTTAAAACAGTGAGGGCCTTCCATCATAAAAAGTTTTCATCAGTGCTTAGCTCATCCAAATGAACATAGAGTAATTTAATGTAATGCAAGATCGAGCGGACTTTCCCCCTCATAAGTAGTTTTGGTCGGTTTGTAACTCTAATCTATAATGTTAGCCGTAAAGCCTAAATTTTAGCTAGCTCTTTATCAAAATAGTAACCTCCTTCTTTTTCAGGCTTGAATGTTAAAATTGTTTTAATTTGCATGTTAAGTTTGAGAGTAATGTAAAATTACTATTGCTTCT